>LJJS01001136.1:121433-229191 GCA_001447215.1 Diaporthe aspalathi
GTCCTCCCCCCATCCATCGTGTACTAGAGCACGAGAGGTAATAAACACCCCCCTGCAAGACCATCACAGACGGAGTCTGGTCAAGGCTCATCCCCGGATTTGCTCCAGCATTGGATCGCAAATTGGCTCCAAACATAAGACGGACGGGCCCAGGCCCGTCTTCTCCTCACCCGACCGACCGGCCTCAATAGTCTACAATGCAATACAGTACAATGGTTGACTGGAAAAATATCACCATCATCACCAGCCTCATCGCCCTCGCCTGCGTCTTGTCCCCTCCTTTCGACCACGTCCGCTGCTGAGTCTAACACCACTCGCCGGCCGGGCTCACTGGCTTCGCCTCTCCATCTGACCCCTCAACCAGAGGGCTCGATCCAGGACAGGACCATACATAGTAGTGTACATCCCGGAGTTCACACTTCACCCTACGAGGCCCTCGGACCCACCGTTGACCCGTCACCTCTCTGCCCACCACTTGAGCCAGCGGGTCAGCATGTCGCCATCATCCACGGGGGGCTCTCCCCACTCGACAACGGCCACCGTAACGGCCGCCGCAACGGCCACCGCCGCAAGGCCATTCCCCGTGCCCACCAGGGACAACTTCTCAATCGATATGCCAACCCCCCTCATCACCTCCACCAACGGCTCCGGCGCCCTCAAGTCTCCCACTGCTGTCAAGAACCAGCGGCAGGGCAGCTTCGGCCGTGATGGTGCCCTCGGCCCCCCAAACAAGGCCCGCCACCTGTCTCAGTCGTCCGACAACCGCCCGGAGCCTGCTTCGGTGAGCATGCAGAAGGACGACAGCGAGGACAGTGTAAACCCCCTGAAGCGGAGGAACACCGATGCCGGCGTCGACTACCCGCGGAGAAGGGCCACCATCGCCTGCGAGGTCTGCCGCTCCAGGAAGTCGAGGTGTGACGGCACCAAGCCCAAGTGCAAGCTATGCGCTGAGCTCGGGGCCGAGTGCGTCTACCGGGAGCCCGGCATCAAGCTCGATGCCGGCGACAAGCTGATCCTCGAGCGCCTGAACCGCATCGAGAGCCTGCTTCAGATAAACATCGTGAACCACTCAAACGGCATCAACATCGCCCAGGGCTCGCCCAACCTGAGCAGTGGCACCACGGCCATGAGCGGTGAGAACCTGCTGGTCCAGAGCGCCACTGGGAACTTTGGCTCCGTCCTCCTCAGCAGCGGCATGGGCACCTGGGCTCACACCAACACAAACATCTCGACAATGCCCAAGATACACACCAATGCAGCCCTCCATCTCCTGCAGTGGCCTCTGATACGTGACCTGGTCTCCCGCCCCTATGACCCCCAGATCCTGCTACAGCTCGAAATGGCCAGGGAACCGCTGCACTCCCTCACCAAGACCCCCTGCGTCGACCTCTCCAACACAACAGCCTATATTGAGGCCTACTTTGAGCGCGTCAACATCTGGTATGCCTGTGTGAACCCGTATACCTGGAGGAGCCACTACCGTCTAGCACTGTCCAACGGGTTCCGTGAGGGTGCAGAAAGCTGCATCGTGTTGCTCGTCCTCGCTCTCGGCCAGGCAAGCCTCCGCGGCAGCATCTCGAGGGTGGTGCCTCAAGAAGATCCCCCAGGACTGCAGTACTTCACTGCGGCCTGGGCCTTGCTGCCCGGAATGATGACGTCCAACAACGTTCTCGCTGCTCAATGCCACCTGCTAGCCTCCGCCTACCTCTTCTATCTCGTCCGCCCCCTCGAGGCCTGGAACCTGCTGTGCACGACCAGCAACAAGCTCCAGCTGCTCCTCATGTCGCCCAGCAGGATCCCACCCGACCAGAGGGAGCTCACGGAGCGCATTTACTGGAATTCCTTGCTATGTGAAAGCGACCTGCTGGCAGAGCTCGATCTCCCACATTCAGGGGTCGTCCTTTTTGAGGAAAACGTTGGCCTGCCTGGTGGATTTGAGGGCGACGAGAACGAAGCCGTAGGGCGCGATGACCTCTGGTACTTCCTCGCAGAGATCGCACTCCGGCGGCTTTTGAACAGGGTCAGCCAGCTTATTTACTCCAAGGATTCCATGGCGACCACCACCAGTCTCGAGCCCGTCGTGGCCGAACTCGACTACCAGTTGACCCAGTGGTACGAGAGCCTTCCGCTCCCCCTGCAGTTCCCCTTTGCCCGGGCAATGCTGCCGGATCCGATACAGACGGTCCTCCGGCTGCGCTTTTTTGCATGTCGGACCATCATTTACAGACCATACATTCTTGCCGTTCTCGACAACGAACAAGCGGTGTTGGACCCTGCGGTTCGCGACAGCTGTCATAAATGCTTAGAAGCCTCCATCCGCCAGTTGGAGCACATCGCTGCCCAGTAAGTCTGAGTCTTACAAGTCTTCCCCGTATTCGGGTTTACTGGTTGTGAGGGCAAGACACTTCTACCCAGGTTCCTCCTTAAAAGTCTCAAAATTTCTTCTGATGCTAACGAGACTCTTTCACGAATAGCCACGCTGGACACATGCCATACCTTTGGCAAGGGGCGCTTTCCATTGTGTCTCAAACACTTCTGGTGATGGGAGCCACGATGTCACCATCACTCTCCAATATACTGATGGCGCTGGTCCCCCACGGAGACAGCATTGACCGAATCATCAACGAGGTCGTCATGGAAATCGAGCGATACGCAGTTCTAGCCCCCAGCCTGAGTCTGGCTGCAGAGATAATCAAGGAGGCCGAGGTCCGGAGAAGGACGTTCCTCAATGGCTGAGAGGCCCGGTGCATTGCGTGCCTCTGGACGGACCATCTCAACCATCCTCAGCACAGCGCGGCTTGCAACGTTGTTAACGACGTCACCTCGCCATCCCATCTTGCGACGACCACAACCGATGCCGATAGGATACCACGAAACTCAGATGCAGAGGCCAGCATCACCACGAAATCCCGTTGGGTCCAGCCGGATCGGGACTTGACTTCGACGTTCAATTAAAACCTAGCACCTCGGCGAGTACTGGGGTGTGCCTATACTCCCGGACCATCCAAATCAAATTAAACACGTCCTAGGCAAACGAGCGCCCAGCGCCGATCTGACGGCTCCCGATGCTCGCTGACGCAAATAATTTCAGAGTCTGGCACGCGGTCTCGACAGAGACAACCGTCAAACTGCACATTCGGGCGGGTGAGAGTCTACGGAGGATGGGGAAGTGTGGCTCGCCAGCAAAGCAACGCCGAACAAAGGCCCGAACTGGAAACGATCTGACGAAATTCACGCCTCGGCAGTGGGAGGAGCAGTTGAGGTTGGCAGATCTGAGCGCTAAGAAAATGACAGCCAAAATCCTGGTTTCGACACCGGAATCGAGAAGAACCCTGACGGGCGGCTGGGGTCGTGGTTGCACCGCAATGAATACTAACGCGTGGTTGGCGGACGATCTTCGGCGGACGGCCCGACGTTGCCGCTGGCCACCAACCCCCCTTCCCAAGACTTCTTTCCATACACCATACAGACATCCTCGAGCTTCATTCGAAGCCCAGTCGACCGCCTGCAGCCTCGTCATCATTATGAGAACTCGTGTGTACCCGCTCACATGACGACCGTCCTCCATGCGAGGCGATCTGACAGTCTTGTCCACGGGAGCCCGGCTCCGTGGCCACCTCTGTGGTGGTGGCTATGTCGGCATCACATGACCAGTCACGCAGCCAGTGTTACAGTTGGACATTGGATGATGCCGGCCTCTTGCTGTTGCTGCAGATCCCCAGTCACGGCGCGGCCACCGTCACCGCGCGCGTGATGAGCCCCCAGGCCATGAATCACCAAAGGCAGCAATCGATTACGCAGCTGCTGCAGAGATTTACCACCGGCAGTGGCGAGGCAGCGGACTGGCACGTCTGTTGCAAGGTTGATCGAAGGTCCCCCCAAGTCCATGGTGGCTGACTGTTACCGCCGGGAGGCGAGAAGTTGATGGATTGGGCTGGCCACGGGGGACGAATTCCGGACTTTCCATTCCAAATCGCCTTCGGCCATGGGCGTCAAAACTGGCCCGGCCCTTCGAGAAAGAGGCGAGCAGTGTCGAAGACTCGGGGACCCACAGCCATGAGGGGAGCGGGGCGTTGAGCACGTGGGGAGGAAGGTTTTCCTTTGTCTTTTCGATGGAGTCAAGAGATATTCCACCGCGAGGTTCGTCTTAGCCTTGGGGTCCCACACAAATGGCATGCTGGTTTTCATGCCATTTGTGTAGGCGATCCAGGCTCTGTCATCATCATCCTACCTTCCTATGTAGGCAATTTGCATTGTTAGATACTGAGCGAGGCCGCTTGGCAGATGGCGACTTATTTGTTATCTTCACACATCAACATCAGGAACAAGCATTTACCATCTTCGACTTCTTTTCCGAGAGAGCTAGATTTTGCCCTGCCCAGCTCATCCCAAGCATATTATTACATGGGACCCTGTACCTACCCCGTCACCCACGCCCCCTCAGCCACCGAGACAGGCAGGCATGGGCCAATTCTCAAGGGTCCATTCATAGCTTGGCGCGCGCCCAGGCGAACCAGAAGAACGAACCCCTCCTCGCAGCCGTAATAAGCGAACTAGAGTTTCTCATGAGGCAGCGAGACGAGACCTTTACATGTTCCCCAGGCCGCCCAAGTCACGCCCCGGCCCACACCCTGGCCCTCGAGCTTGGCCCGCAGATCACGCACCCCAGATCGTGACCAGTAAGATCCTCTGGAGTCCTAGCGGGTCTGAACCGCTCCGGGAGGGGGGGGGCTTTCCGCGGGGTAGCTCCCTCTCTCCCTCTCTCTCTCTGCCTTTGACAGACATGTAGTGTAGTGTACATGGCAGAACAATTCTTTGTAATTTCTAGAGGGGGGGGGCTTAACAAAGTCCAGATATACAGCATACATAAGGGCCTGGCCCGTGGTCTTTGCGTGGAGTCGTAATCTCAGGCCTGTCTTTTTCTTCCTACCCCCTCCCACCCCCCCGGGGCCCCGAGGCTTACTTTCCTCCCTCTGGATCGGCTTCCCAGCGAGTGTGGTGTACAAGGAACCGACGACCTGCAGCTCGAGGCCTCACACCCAGCCCCTCCCCCCCCCGGCTCCCCCAGCGGCGGGCACGTGTGTGCTGCGTCCATGCAAGCCACGGGCCTGCATACTTTCGTCTGACGGCATGAGGCACGCTGCCACAAATATGAAAGAAGGCGGTTGGACGCACGCTTTCTCCTTTCCTCAGGGCTGTCGAGGAGCCTGCTGCTGCTCCAGGTGACTGACTGACATGTACCACACCGGTGTGAAGGCACTTCAATGTTGCCAGGCGGGTACAGTATTAATACATAATAAAGACCCCTTCGCCAGAGGATGGCCCAAGCGGGCCAGCCGACGCCGGGGGGCGGAGAAAGGTCACCAGGCCAGTGGCAGAGCTAGGGTGGGCATCTCCCGCCCCCAAGGACCACGGTTCCTGGCCGGGTGCCGAGACAGTTCGTTCCCGGATGTAGCCCGCCCTTGTCCTGGGAGAACCAAACAATGCCTCTCTGGGGTTGTCTGAGCATTCATTCCACCGCAGGAGAGCCTCTGGGGTTTCTTGGTTCGGCCGGGGTGTGGTGTGGTTTCTGTTTAATCCACATTGGCCCCCAGAGGTAGCTACTTTGGGAAGTATCTCTCAGCTACGGGAACGATTGTCTTTCGAAGTACCTGCCTGGTTGAAGAGACAATTTTGGGGCCCTGCTTGAAGGAAATTGTCAAATCTACTGACAGGAATCACCGAAATAATTCTGTAAATAAACCGGGGCTCGGTGTGGATTTTCTTGTGATAAATTCGGCGCCACATGGTCGGGCCTTCAACAGTCACACTGCTTAGTGCGCCAGAGCGCACATATATGATGGATCACTTTTCTCTTGTTTTGGTTTTCGCGCTTGGCTCTGCTGGAATTTGCCGGCGTAGGCGTGCGGCGCACATCCATCTCGATATGAGCCTTGTTTGTTTACGATTATGGCTCATGATAAAGAGGTCGAGGTCTGCGTCTCTCTCTCTCTCGCAAGGGCGGCCGAACGAACCATGAAGGATCAACGCCCCCGCAACCTGATTGTGCAGCCCGCTGAACAAATACTGCTGCCGTATTCCTGGGATCAGGACCGACTGTTGGCGAGTGGGATGGTCAGACTGAGTTCCCGTCGGTTCTGGTATCGCACACCCCCTTTTGGCTGGCATGAGAGGGCCGCTCGACGTGACCATGCAATCCGTCCTCGTACTTCCCGAGGCCTTTGTGATGGTCACTGGCAGGCGGTTCTGCTCGATTAGGAGGCTCCGATACAGAATGGAGCACTCCGGATGGGTCCTCTCGGCAGCTTCGGCTGGTAAGTAGGTGGTACAGTTCTCGTGATGGCTGGCAGAGTTCGGATTTATCCGAGCAGCCCGCAGAAGCGAGGGTCTCGGCCATATATAATTTTTTGACAGCCGGCGGGGATTGTGAGAGGCAGCCTATTCACCACTTGCTGCCGAGAAGGGCGAGAAGGTTGTTGCTCGTGGGCCAGACCCTTTGCTGCCCGTGTAAGCGAGGTGGACCAAGACCACCGGCTCACCGGCTTGATGATTTGTGTGCGCGGGAGCCAGCCAAGCGTCCACCGCAGCCCGTTCAATGTATTCCTGAGATGAGATGCTCTCCTGACCACCCTTCCTTCCTCCCTTCCCGCCATACGACACTGGGTTTGGATTCTTCCAATCTACTTGCTCGTATGTGCATGTGCGCGTCCGCTCAGTGTCCAAGCAGATAACCCCACTATCTGAGACAGACTGGGCTCGCGTGTGGTGATGAGACAAGCCGTCTGAGCCCCATAGCCTCACCCGAACTGACCTCGTGTGTTTCCTCACTGGTCTCTCTTATGTTGCGAAGAGGTGAGACCAGCTTGGGCCTCCTCCGGCAAGTTATACACTCCTTCACACGAGACTCTGGCCGGCCACCGTTGGCCCCCAACGGCGTGCTGGCCGTTCTGTCCTCCAGGCTGGTCCTGCCGTACCATCGCGTCTAGAAGCTGGCGGCGTAGGATTCATGCTCGGGAATCCTCTTGACCCCGTAGGCAGTAGCTGTGGCGTTGCTAGCAGTATCTAACGCCTGAAGCCGGATCAAACCGGCCGGATCGACATCTGCCCTGAGATACTCGTTTATCGACGCCGCAGAGACTGCTCATCAGACGCCACGCCCATCTTCTTGGTCCTTGTAGACGTGCTGGTACTGCGCTCGTGTCCTTTTGTCTGGATTCGTCAAGCGTCCCCTGCCTGAAAGGATACTGCTTGTGACAGTTTGCAGGTCGAAAAGAAAGACGTCTCCTCCCAAGGAATATACAAGCTCCGGCGAGAGTATGAGGCCAGAAGGGTGCCGACACGGGCACTGCCTTATCAGAAGCACGCTATAATCCCTCCATGATGAGGCAGGCTTCATGACGGTAGACGAGGCCGCGGGTATGGGGAAACAGTGTAAATCTTAGAGTGTCGACGCTACAGCAATTCTAAGGTTGCTATCAGCCAGTCCCATTCTCCCTTGACACGGTTTCGTTCCAAGGTTGATTGCTTCGGGGTCATGGACTAGGGTGAATCGCTCTTTCTGCGTTGATAATGGTCGAGCCACACATTATTGTCTCCTTCATGACAGATGCTGAAAGAGGAGGCTATTGTGAACAGCTCGTCAACGGTCCATCAGCATACAATGTAGCATGTGAGCCCATCATAGCTGTTTGGAAAGTTTGGACATTCTGGGCCAGGCGAGAACAAGCAAGGCACGATGGGCGATCTGTATTCAGGGGCTCATTCAGCCTCTCTTTTATGGGCCGGGAGCGGATTTATTGTGCGTACCTATAGCATCTCGGTTGCTGCCTTCGAATCCCATATATGTACAGTATTCTGATGTGTTGTCAATATATGCTCTTACCAGTAGGTTTCAAGACCAGTGCCTGGTTGTACAGTGGCGTATTCATTGCCATCTCGTCCAGTTGCATGCCCTCAAGCTCCCTCTAGAACAACTCGAGCCTCTTGATTTATTGCCCTCCAGGCCCTTGTATCTACACCCCGTCATACCGTCTGATCTAGGCCGTGTGATCAATGCACCATCTCGCGGCTCCAGTATCATGGCTCGAGAAGTCAACAGAGGTACAATCTGCTCCTTGACTCCATCAGTCTATCTTCATTTCGCACTGCGCCGTGCCCCTTTCCATAAATCCTTGGGCGCCGTGATCTCATGTCGGGTTATCCTCGAGGTTGGGATTTTGTCGAGAGGCGTGGGGCGAGGGGATGGGGATGGGTGAAGGCGCGGATGGCGAGACGAAGTAGCAGCGCAGACCTTGCGTGCCGGAGGAGTCGATGCTGTGACCGGGATTCTCTTTTGACAGAAAGCAGCCATTAAAACGAGCATCCAAGGCGCGCAATGAACTCAAGTTCCCCGGGACACCAGTTTGGTGCTGCTCCGGCGCGTGGGTGGCCAGGATGGCTTCAGTATTCTTGGCCGCCGAGTGTACTTCACGGTGTCTGCTCTCCACTCTTTGACCTCCCGAAGAGCCTGCGGAATGATCCCTTCCCTGGGGTCTTTGGTGTCTTCTGGTGCGAGGGCCCGGCACTGTGCATCGGGACATCGATCCGTAGGGGTGGCAGCTCCTTGTCAGGGACGGCCGGTGGTCTCCTCTCGACCCTCCTGTCCACCAACCTGTCGACGCCGCCCTGGGCGTAGCCGAGCTCCCTCCTGAGCTGCTCCCTGCGCGCCTCGAGGTCCCGGTCGCGGCCCTCAAAGATCAGCTGCTGGTGGGCGTACTGGGTCTGGTGGGCCACCTGCGCGCGCGTCTCGGGCCGCGAGAGGCTCCCCTCGGCCGGCCACTCCCTCTCCTCGTCGCCGTTGACGACGACGTACCACCTGATCTCCTCGCCCCGCTGCAGCTGGTCCCTCAGCTGCTCGAACCAGCCCGCCAGGCCGCCCAGCCTGGCCGTGTCCCGCTTCCCGTTGAGGGTCTCGTCGGAGCTGGGCCCCGTGACGGCGGGCTCCCTGCTCGCGCGCACCATGCCCTCGTACCTGGCGATCTCCTCGACGATGCTGCAGGACGAGTCGATGCGCTGCACGTAGTCGGCGACGTAGGCGTAGGGCCGCGACACCTCCTCCAGGTTGCCCGGGTCGTGCTCCTCGAGGACCTTGACCGGCGACCACTCCTGGGCCAGGACCGGGTCGGCCGCGGCGCCGTCGCTCGTGTGGGACGAGCCGGCGAGCTGGGGCTGCGACGACGGCGGCGAGGGCGGGGCCTGATGAGCCTGATAGCCGGCTGCGGCGTGGCCGGTGGGCGGCAGGGGCTTCCGGCTGATCTCGGACTTGCTCCGCTTCCTGCTGCTGTTGCTGCTCTCCCTGTATGAGGCGGGAGGCGCGGGCATGTCCTGGTCCCTGTCCTGGTGGTTCTGTGACTGGTGCAGGGACTGAGGCTGAGACTGTGACTGAGACTGAGACTGAGACTGTGACTGAGACTGAGACTGAGACTGAGATCGAGACCGAGACTGCGGAGCCGCGATAGTCCGGCTCCGGCTCCGGCTCCTCCCCCTTGCCGAACGGGCCGTGAGGTAGCTGGCGGCGTCGTCGTCGTCATCGTCGGCGACGCTGCTGCGGTCCAGGGAGTGAGACTGTGAGTATGAACGCGGGGCGAAGCTGCTGCGGCGGGTTGGGGGGAATGTGCACTCGGGGAGGAAATCGAAGAGGTTGTAGAACGACTCGATGAGACTCCGCGGTGAGCCTCGTTTGACGACCCATTCCGGGGCGGCGTCATCGAGGTTCTGAACGACGACGTATACGCGTATGCTGCGGCGTTTCCAGCGGAAGCCGTGGCACAGGTAGGTCGGCATGGGCTGAAACGTGGGTGCAGAGCAGGCCGAGGAAAGGGCGGGAGAGCTCGCTCGGTCAATTCTGTGAGCCCATTGATGTGTCTATTGCGGAATAGGCGGGTGTGAGCGGGGCTGAACGAGTGAGAAAGACACTATCCGCAGCGAGTCAAGATGCTCAGTGTCGGTGCGAAGCGAATTGGCGGCGGTTCACGAGATATAATATGTAGTCTACAGTCGGGGCGGGGGCATCGGACGTTGGTTCGGGAATGAGGCTGAGACACAGTAGGGTTTGCGGGCGTCCTTTTCCCCCCTCTAGTACCTAAGTCTTTTTCAGCAGATCAAATGGCGGGCCGGGCGTATTTATTAGTATGGTGATGTTCTGGGGACGACGATTCTTTCCCGAATATTGGTCTCCAATATTGGTCTGCGGCAGTGGGCGAGCAAGCCTCGCCTGACACGGTTCTAGAACCTTGAATTCGAGACAGGAGCGGGCTGCATGGTGTGGTTCAACGGATGCAGGGTGGCATCTGGCATTGACATATGCATGGTGAAGGTCGCCGATCTGGGTAAAACCTCTGTGGGGGGAGAAACACAAGCTGTCGCAGCATCACCTCCCCAGCGTTGAAGCTGTGCAGACTATGCCAGGCTCGGGAGGTTGCCCCTAGAATGACAGGAGCCCGCTGGCCTATTAGAGTGCTGGACACATAATATACTTAAGTACCGAGTAGTAGCTTGAAAGCTTGAGGGCAGGGAGGCTCGAGGTTGAGCCGGAGTGCGGCAGTACCCCGGGGGATTCAACCTGCGCGTCCGCGTCTATTATCTATCTGCATGATACACAATAGATGCCAGACGCTTCCCGTCCAGCCCAGCCCCGGGCAGCCTGTTTCAGGCGGATGAAGCAACCGCAAAAGTTGAACATTGGCGCCCTCATTCGTACTGTAGCTAGTTATACAGATCTACCATGTCGTAGCATGTAGTGAACATGGTATGCAAACTGTGTGCGTGCACGTATGTATACATATCAACAGGAGATTCAAGAAGAGTGAGGTGAACTCGGCTGTGCAACCCACATCGCCTGACACTCACCTAGATCCGCCGGTGTGTGACGCATCCCATGGACAAGATGCCACCACCATCATGGGCAACCAACGCATGGCCCCCATGTTGGCAGTAGGAGGGCTTGTCAAGATGGGCAGTGTCAAGCAGTGTCAAATGTCAGTGCCACGGCCACGGAATGCCAACCGTCAGGTGCCGGAAAGGGGGCCGGCCCGGAGCCGAGCAGCGCGAGCAGCGTCCAGATGTCGAGTATTATTGGTGTGGTCTTACAGTGTTGGTAGTTCATATAGGTACTAAGTAAGGAGGTAGTGAAAGTAGTTAGGCTACACGGCCGGGAGTTCCAAAGCGTGGCTCAATGGCAAGGCCCCTGGTCCCTGCCAGACCGTCAATCACCCCCGCTTGAGCTTGAGCTTGAGCTCTTATTACCTACAGAAGTAGTGAGTGCTGAGGAAAGGCGGCCTGCACATCGGCCCAAAGTGCAGTGTGTTGCAGACGTCGGGAAAGCATTATTACTTATGGTCTACATATACAGCCAAACACGGACAACACGCGTATGCGTTGACCCATAGGTAGACCTCTGGACTCGCCTAACCTTGGAACATAGATTTTGGACCCTTGGTTTTATGGGCTCCAAGAACCGTCAGCCGTCATATGTCAGCTGAAAAGAAAAAAGGGGTGCCCACGCCACCAGTCCTAACTAGCACAGAGCTGACAACAGCCACTACATTTTGCATGGGCCACGAGCACGGGATGGTTCATGGCTCGAGGGGGCCTGACTGGCTGGCTGCACTGGCTGGCTGGCTCGCTCGACCGACTGGCACCGAGCAGATCCTGATCCTGATCCTGATGCCCGATTCTGGCATATTTTCTGGTTCTGGAGTGAGACCGGCTTGGACATACGAGCCCTGCTTGGGTGACACAGCGACCACCATCATCAACACTATTGCACACGCCCAGGCCCTGCCTCGCCAGCTCGCCTGCCGATGCCCAATCCCCTCCCCTCTCTTCCCGACGCCAGGAGGCTCTTGCTTTCCTTTTCCTTCTGCTCGTCGTCCGTCTCTGCGTCTCCCTTGTGCAAGGCGGACTAGCCTTTGCGTGTCTGCAGGAGCCGGCGCGGGCAGCACGACGCATCGCCAATCAACCGCAGCGGCCTCACCCCACTCATGCACCTACGCCAGTACATGTTGCAGCGAACCACTTGTGTGAAACCATCTGGCCGTCTGGCTGCCTGTCGACGCACCGAAGCACGGTGCAGCCCGCGATTCAATCCCTCCTCCGACGACCTAGCAATCCCAATTCCATCCCCGGCGCGGCAGTGCTACGCTGCTGTCCCACCGCCAGCACCCGCCCGTGCGCCCTCTTCTCCCGTGCTGTTGTGTGCTGTTGTGTCCCCGTGCTGCCCCTCCGACCTCGTGCCAGCGACCAGCGACCAGCGGCCAGCGGCCAGCGACAAGGGCATCAGCACTTACTTGCACTTTACTCTTGCACTTGTATATGCACCTGCATCCGCACCTGCGCCTGCACATGCACCTGCACCTCCTCCTATTCTCAATTGCCCACGCCTGCCTGCCCTCCCTCGACATTTTCTCGGATGCCGATCCAGCAGGGCTGAAGTGTGCGGAGCGGACGAATGGCGAGGCTCGAGTACCTCGAGAGCCCCAGGAGCTCGAGGAGCAGGAGGAGCTCGCGGGTCCCCCCTACGGTGCCCATGGTCGGTGATGATTCGCTCGACTCCGAAGCCGAGGTCCTGGATTCGCCGCCTCACAGGAGCAGCAGGGGCAGAGGCTGGGCCAGAGGCAGGCGCAGAGATGGCGAGGTGACGACCATGGACCGCCTGGGCCCGAGAGATTGGGACGACCGAGACCGGGACCGGGACTGGGACCGGGAGAGGAGGCAAGACGGGGAGGACATAATAATGCAACCTCCCGATTCCAGGGCCTCCTCGTCCTCCCACCGTCCCTCCCACCGTTACCAGCCTGACCCACGTGTACGTCAGTACACGCCCTCGCAATCTGCCTCGTCCTCGAGGGCGAGCACGCGTGTGCCCTCCCATCCGCCCATGTCCTCTCTGACGAGGCCATCGACAGCCGAAGCACCCTACCGCCGACCTTCGCTCAGGGAGCTTGCCCCAGCAGGGTACGATGATCCAGATGCTCGCCACGGCGTGCGCAGGGCCCATTCTCATGCCCGTTCTGTCCATGCTGTCCCCTCCGCACCGCTTCTCCGGGGGACCGTGTACCCGTCGGGCGGCGAGTCCGATGGTGAGGATACCGAGACCACATACGACAGTTGGCATGTCAGAAAGAGGTCTCTGAGGGGCGATAGGCCCAGGCGGTTGAGTCTTGACGATGTGAGCCCAGGCCGGGCGGAGCCGAGGACAGTCTACTACCGCTCGCGTCGGAGGCGTGCAGATGCGGCCAGGTTGGGCCAAGGTTACGATCATGTGGACTCTAGGCACACCCTTCCCGCCGACCACGAACCTCCCCCTCTCACTCCGCCGCGCCAACACTCTCGTCCTCACTCCCGTGCCCCATCTGCTAGGCCCATCCCGGAACCAGATGTCACCGAATCGGAATATTCCCAAGACAACGACCGCCTTCGTGACCGATTCGAACGCCGAGGGAAACACGGGCACCGCCGCCACGGTCCTCACAAAACAGAGTCTCGAAGAAGACGAAGCGAAAGCCACATGGACCCTTCACCAGCGCCCAAGCGGTATGTATTGTCATCTATATTTGGTGGCATCCCTGGCTCATCACACCGGGCCAGGCCGTCCCCGAAGCGATATTATGACACCGAAGTCACAACCGTCGAAAAGGTCGACCACCACCACCACCACCCGCCGTCAGCGTCGATCAGGAGGTCAAACACCGTCACCGGTTCTCAGACGGCTGCGTCGCAACATCACAGTGTAAGCTCAACGAGGCGCTCGTCATCGTCAACTTTCCTTGGAAGCTTCTTTGGTCCGTCACTACACTCTCATCACCATCATGCCACAGATAAACGTGTAAAACTGTAAGTGTGCTTGCTCCCTTCCGGCTCGTCGCATGTCTCAGGCCGTAGTTGACATTTGAGGACAGAGTGGAATGTGTTGTCTGCATGGACGAGCTCCCCCCCCGCAAGACGGCCAAGCTTAAATGCGGCCACCGGATGTGCCACTCTTGCCTCAAGCGAAGCTTCAAGTTGTCCATTACGGACCCGCAGCACATGCCGCCCAAGTGCTGCACCGCGGCCGCCATCCCCCTCAAACACGTGGAGCGCCTTTTTGACAACGAATTCAAGAGGACATGGAATAAGAAGTTCGTCGAGTACTCGACCCGCGACCGCATCTATTGTCCCAAGAAAGGCTGCAGCGAGTTCATCCGCCCCGAGGACATCCGTTATGCTGACGACGGACGAAAGTTTGGCAAGTGCAACAAGTGTAAGACCAAGGTTTGTGTGCGCTGTAATGGCAGGTGGCACAGCGGTAGGGACTGCCCCAAGGATGAGGACACGGTAAGATTTTTGGCCCAAGCCAAGCAGGAGGGCTGGCAATGTTGCTTCAAATGCAAGGCCATGGTCGAGCTTAAAGAAGGATGTAATCACATGACATGGTACGTTTCCTTGCTCTTGCTCTTGCTTACCACCCCCACCCACCCCCCCTCTGTCTTTCCCCTTTCCTCGCTCTGCGAGACAAGTTCTCATCTGACTCGAATGAAAAGTCTTTGCGGAGCTGAATTCTGCATGATCTGCGGCGCCAAATGGAAGACATGCGAATGTTCCTGGTTCAATTATGACCCGACGGAGGACGACCGGCTGGACTACATGCAGGTCCCATTGCCGCTTCGAGATCGTTTCGGTGTGCGCCCAGCAGTCGATATGCCACCTTCTCCCACAAGGCAGGCCCGCCCGGGGCATGGCATATCCGCACCCCCAGGCCTCCGTCCAAGATCACAACACTACGAGGATGCGGTCCATGTACGCCGTTCGCAAGAGGGTCGTGACGAGCCATACGCGAGGCGCCTACCGAATCTGCAAAACTACCAGGAGTCAGACGACGGGGCCGAGGACGACTTTTTGGGCGGCTTCGGGGATCTACACGGTCTGGGAAACGCGGCGGGCCATCATATGAATGATAACTTCCGTCCGCGCCCGCGCCGCATTGTGGTGCCCGAGCCGCCCCGTCCGTCTCCACTGCCCCCGATGGCACTCGATCTCGCACCAGATTACGATAGGGCTGCGCCTGGCGACTATGTCTTAGACGTCAACCGTGCACGAGGCGTCCGCGCCGCGTCCGTAGGGAGGCTGGCTGACAGGTTCAACCCGGACCTCCGCCAGGGCCCTGGGCACCGGCCACCGCCTCTGCCGACGGCCTCCACGATGCCCCTGCCGGCCATGGTCTCGGGCATGTCGCCCGTCCATGTCGGCGTGCCCGTCAGAAGGCACACTGTCGAAAGCGGGGACGTTTACGACGATGACAGGTCCCGTCCGAGATCGGGCGGCACGAGGTCCGTGGAACGGATGGGAGGGAGGTCGGCGCGGCCACCCTTCCACGAGGAACCCGAGGACATGTCCGCACCCGGCGTCGCGGCCGTAAAGCAGCACCACCGAGACTTGCCCAAGGCAAGCAACCTGGCTGGTCTCACGGGCCCTGGCAGAGGGATGGACAGGGTGTTTGAGTGGCGGACACACGTGGAGCCGGGCGATCTGGGGCCGGGCCCGGACGCACCAGTATGATTAGGGATGTCCGGGCTTGGTGGGAACGGTCGGTAACATGATCTGATGTGGTTGATGTCGGAAGGAATATTACGGCTTATTCACGACTTATTCACGATTTATTTACGACTTGAACGGTGGTGTGGCACATGTTCGAACGGCGTTTTGACAACAGAACAGCATGGCGACTGGTGGTCTACAGACAAACAGACAGCATTTGTACTATATTGCATGGGCAGGCGAGGAAGCATAACCTCAGAATCGTTCTAGAAGGGACTCTGTACGATTCTCTCTTTGCAAGGCATTTTCGCTCTCACGGGCTTAGGCTTGGTTCGGACAGACAAGAAGCCTGGTTATTGCGAGGAGTATGCAATAACTATTACGACCCCGTTTGTTCACACATCTCATTTGATGCCTTGTGAGACAGACACGAGACACACCGGATTTTATCTCACTGTTGCATTAAATCCACCCCGACCCCGCGGAGCGCATCCACCGCCCACTCTGGGTACTGGCTTCTATCTGGGTATAGCCCGGCAAAAAAGTCCCTGATGAACGCGGGGAACCGGTCCGCGATTATGGCCCCCCTGGCCTCCCTCATGAGGTTCAGCTGGTACCAGACGTTGTGCATGGTGAGCAGGTGCGCGGCGACCGTCTCCTTGGCGACGTTGTGGTGTATGAAGGCCCTCGTGACGCCCAGGCCGGCCACCCCGTCCCTGACGTCCCCCCTGGGCCGGCAGCAGACGCACCCGCAGCCCTCCTCGACGACGCGGAAGTCGCCGGCGAACTCGGAGTTCTTGAGCTTGAGCATGCCGGCCCGCGTCACGGCGTTGCCGAAGCGCGCCGTGCGCGTCGGCCACACGCAGTCGAACATGTCGGCGCCGAGGGCGACGCTGACCACCAGGTCCTCCGGGTAGCCGACGCCCATGACGTAGCGCGGCTTGAGCTCCGGGAGCATCTCGGTGCAGGCGGCCACGACGCGGCACGTGTCCGCCTTCGCCTCGCCGCCGCTCAGCCCGCCGATGGCGATCCCCGGCGTGTCGCGCGCGACCATGGCCGCCGCGCACTCGCGCCGCATCCCGACGTCCAGCCCGCCCTGGATGATGCAGAAGAGGTTCTGCGCCGCCGGGTTCCGGTGCGCCGCGACGCACCGGTCGAGCCAGCGCACGCTGCGCTCCATCGCCTCGCGCATGCGCGCGGCGTCCGGGGACGTCGTCACCAGCACGTCGTCCAGCTGCATCATGATGTCGGACCCGATCGAGTTCTGCAGCGACATGGAGTGCTCCGGCGTCAGGAGCATGGGCGTCCCGTCGTGCGGCGAGAGGAACCGCACGCCCTCCTCCGTGATGGTCGCCAGCTTCAGGAGCGAGACCATCTGGAACCTGGCCCGTTGTAAGCCTGCCTGATCGTTGCATCTGCTGCCCCCCTCTGGATTTTCTCCTTTCACTTTCCTCGTAGGACCCCCTACAGGGTTTACATGCACACACGACACCACACCATGATCAATCGTGGGAATGAGAGGGGGGAAGGGGAAGGTAGCCTACCCTCCGCTGTCCGTCAGGATGTTGTGTCCCCAGCCCTGCAGCTTGTGCGCGCCGCCGACGGCATCCAGGACCTCCTGACCGGGCTTGAGGCCGAGGTGATACGTGTTGTTGAGGCACAGGCGGCAGCCCGTCTGCTCCAGCTGCTCCGGGGTGATGCCCTTGAGCGAGGCCTGCGTGGCGACCGGCATGAAGACGGGGAGGTTGACGGGTCCGTGGGGAAGGGTGAGGACGGAGGCGCGAGCTCGTGTGGTCTATCCCTGGGTGTAGGCGCACCTGTCAGTCAACGTTGGCCCGGACGGCGAGGCCTTCGCTCGTAACTTACGGAGCACTTGGCTACCAGCTCAAAGGTGAGCGCCCCATGCGTGGCTGATCTTGCTGTGGCCGCCATTGTCCTGGGCGCCCACATACCACTCCCGAGAGTGGTTTCTCGTATTATGGGCGTCGATGACGAGTTTGGGCCACTGTGCGGTGAAGGTGTTGCGTGCAAAGGAAGATGTTGGGACGAATTTGCCATGCTAGGGCAGGCTGCAGGGACCCTGCCTTCTTGGGCCCGGCGATGGTGGGGTGGCAGCTTGAGCTCCAGGGGCCTCGGCGCCGGTCTGTGACAACTTCAGCAGTGAATCAGCGCTTAATAGTCCTCGTTATGCCTCTTTCTCAGTATTCAACCCAAGAAGTGCCTATGTAACCGCTATCATAGGAAGATGCACGCAGTGCAGCTTCGGCCTCAGAATACCCGTCTTCCCACTCTCAATTTCTTCAGCCTATAATACAATCATGCTCTGCCCTATTAGTGGTATCCGTTTGCGCCGACAGCCCCCAGAGCACTCAACTCTTCCTGGTTTCGCCTGTATACCTCCTGCGCTTCTCTCTCCCTCTTGCTCACAAAGTTCACCTCTTCTCGCAGAGCGGCCAGCCTGTTCTTGACCGCCACCTCCTCTGAAGACGCCATGATCTCGAAGGCATGCAGTGCATTGGTGGCCTTCTCCAGTTCCGTTGCCGCATCCTCAATCTTCTTGCGCAGCGTCTCAGCCCGCTGCTTGTAGCCACCCAGGTGCAGGTTCAGCTTCTTTTCCAGCTTTGATCCTTTCTCCGCGGACGCAATCATCGTTTCTTGGATCTCCTCAGCAGCCACTTTCAAGGCCTCCAATTCATCCTGCTCCGTGTCATCGTAGCAACCAAGGCCCAGCAGGAGCGAGTTGTTATTGCTCTTGGCCCAGGCAGCCTCGATCTCCTCGGGTTTCGGCTTGTCCTTGATGTCCATCAAAATCTGTCGTCTGGCTTCCGCAAGTGCACCATCATCAATTTGGGCCAGGCTAGGTGCATCTCCAGCGCGTGTGGCGCCCGGGAGAGGATATTTGGCGGCATCGTAAGCCATAAGCAGGGCTGCCTCGCGTGCAACGGCCTTCTCGGCGGGATCCTCAAGCTCGTCAGCGGCCCGCGAGAGCACTGCCAGATTGACAGAAACTGGTCGCGGAAGCCCTCGCTGCATGACCTGCGTGCGCCTCTTCCTCTCCAGGAGTTCCTGTGCTTCGCGAAATTCCCGCTCCCTGCAGTCACGCTCTGCAGCGTCTTCCGGCAACCCATTTCCGGCCACCGTCACCTCTTGCTGCTCCTCTGGTAGCTCAAGCTCCCATGCTTGTTGTTTCGGTTTGGGCAGAGACGCCAAGCCTTGCTGGAGCCTATGCCTCAAGACCATGTCGTTACCTTGACTGTTGAGTGCGAAGTTATCACGTGGTGTTCGCAGCGGCGTCTGCCCGGGCCGCAGCGGCGTAGCACCAATGCCATTTGGACCTGGCCTCAGAGGTGTCGCAAGAGGATTGGGGGTCACAATGTTCTGCATCCTTGGAGCGGCAGACTCAAACCCTGTCGAGCCAGCACCCTCGTGTAGCGGTGTATTCTCACCACCAAGAAGAGAAGACTGTGTCTCGGTCAGCGCCCGGATGTTCTTGATCTCGTTGGCGATGTGATCCTCGTGAGCGGGAGCTCTCGGCGTCCGGATCGGCGCTCCTGTGTTGAGGGCGGAATAAGAGTTGACGAGCCCTCGAGTGGCGTCGTTGTCACCCTCGGCCATCGTGTTCGCGCGCTCGCCAATCATGCCCATCTTGACGATGTCCTCTAGCTCGCCTTCACCGACCTGGGGGGCTGGCAGGTTGAGGGCTCTCCGCTTGCTACTCTGCTCAGCTTCCCTGAGCCGCTGCATTTGGCCGGCCTTGAGGGCCTCCCGGTATGAGGCTGAAGGTGCATCTTTGTCGGCTTTTCTCCTCTTGCGCCCTGCTTCGTCCTCCTCGTCCTGCTTCCTCTTCGCCTGTGCCAGCTGTTGTTTTCGGGGGTCGAAGGTGGCTCGCTGTCTCTCGTTCAGCGATAGTTCCTCGGCCGTATCGTAAAACCCCGGCGCAGCTTTCTTCTCGAAGGGAATATCGGCATTGTAGTCCATCTGACCCTTCTTTCGTGTGGTGACCTTGATGTTGATGCCAGCAGTCTTGAGCTCGCGGCGTTTCTGCAGAGCAGCAAGACGTCTGGACTCCTCTTGCTGTCTCTCGCGGGCCTTTCGCTTCGCCTTCTTTCCCTGAGTGTTGGCCAAACGAGCTCGTGCCTCGCTGAGCATTTCCTTCTCGTCTTCATCGAGGTCGATGGTATCGGGCCGCGCGGGTTTCGTCTCCGGGTCGGGATCCACCTCGCCTGGTCGGAGCTTCCTCACATCGTCTGCCGTCGGGGCGGACGTCTCATCGCCTCCAGTCAAGCTAAGCTCAGAGGCCTCCCTCTGCTCTGCCTCGTCCAGGAGCCTCTGGTACCGCTCGATACACTGGTTGGCGGTTCGGCCGACAAGGGGAGCGATGGTTCGCCATTGCGTGGGCATCAACTTCGCCAGGTGCAGCAGCTTCTCATCCTCCTCCTTCGTGAACTCGACCTTTTTGATGCTTGGATCCAGCCATTCTTGCCATCTTGCCTTGCACTGCTTGGGTGTCTTCCGCGCGAGCAGGGAGGATACACGCGCCCATTGGTTCAGACCGTACTTGGAGACGGCAGCTTTCAGGACTTCATCCTCAATGTTGGTCCACACACCACCCTTGACGACGGGCATGGTGACAGTATAGGTCCGCGAAGCGGGTGGAGTTCTAGAGGCGAAGATGGAGCAGCGCAAGTGGCGTCCGGAGGACACCCTTTGAAAACTCGTAGAGATGCCCCTGGTTGTGAAGGGGGAAGGGAATGGATAGCGGACAGAAAGTCAGTCAAGTACCACGCGACGGCTCGCGGACTTGGTCGTGGACTTGGGACAAGACAGGAAGCGAAGATTCGGCCGGCACTCTTGCGAAGCAAGACAGACAATTGAGGCCTGGGATGAGTTGCAGGGTGGAGCCTGGCAGTGGCCAATCGATAAGCGATCTCTTATCGAACAGCGTTGTAGACAACCGCGGCGCAAGGCGCGTCTTGGGCTTTCTCCCCAGGTAGGTACCTTGTCGCATTATGCCCTTGCCCCAAACTCACCCAAAACTTCCAAGCTCGCAACCTGGATGAGTTCGCCCTCATGAGCAATGCCTTCGCATGGTGCGAGTGATTCTGATCAATTTGGCAGAACCTCATCGGCCCGCGTAGTTCAGCATGTCTAGCGATAACCCAGAAATCTCTCCAGCAGGGGCCACGGGTCTTGCCCCAGCGTCGGCCGCAAGTCCAGCCCCCCTTCCCCAGAAGCGCGCCCTCGATGACGACCACGTCCCTGCTGTATCCTCGCCCCTCAACCCGGACTTCACCTCGCGGAAATCCCAGGTCCCAGAGGAGACACCAATCGTTTCGCGGGAGAAGCGTACCAAGAAGGAGTCACTTAAAAAGCGGGAGTCCAAGGCAGCCAGCACTCCTGGTGGTGCCGACAGCTCCAGAGCAACTCCGGATCCACGACAGACGAAGAAGACCCGGGCCAATATTCCAGCTGCGGAGATATCGCCAGCGCGCTACATACTACCTCTTCCCAAAGCGACCGACTTTGAGCCCGCTCGTGGTCCACAACTTGCGCCTCATCACGAGGTGACCACCCCAGATGGCGAAAGCATTGAGTTCTTCGAGACGCAGGAGCAGTAAGCAAAACAATCATGACTCGACCACCTGTCCGATGCTAACTCAGACCCAAGTGTATACAACAAGAAGCAGTATTACTACACACACTGCATCGCAGACCCCAAATTTCCCTCCTCCTTTTACTACAGACAGACGGAGCCAGAGCCTTTCGGCGCTCACATGAGCGTCGAGGATGCCGCGACGCACCTCCTCTTCGACAAATCCGGAACCCACATCACGACTGACAAGGGATGGAGAATGTCTCGGGCGAATATCGCGATCAGGGAAGGCCGCTGGTTCTGGGAGTGCAAAATCACGAGGGGCATTCTGAGGGAGCCACCGCCACCAGGCTCAGATCAACCAGAGTCGCACGGCCATGTCCGCATAGGTTTCGCGCGGAGAGAAGCCGCAGTGGATGCGCCAGCGGGATTCGACGCCTATAGCTACGGTATCAGAGATAAAGAGGGCCAGAAGGTGCACATGTCGAGGCCCAAGGACTTCTTCCCGCCCGGCGAGGAGCTCCGAGAAGGCGACGTGTTGGGACTGGAGATCAACCTGCCCTCCGAACAGATACATCGGAAGGTGGTGACGGGCCATTTCAATCCTGCTGTTGACCTACTGGCAGAGGCGCAGCAGTCGACAACGGAAGCTCCTAACATCGTCCGAGACCGGCTGCCGATCCGATTCAAAGCGCACATCTATTTCGAGACCCCCGATTACCATACTGCGCCGGAGCTTGAGGAACTGATGAACCCCTCACCGCTGTCTACATCTGGAACGGGCGCAGGCCAGTCAGAAGGCCCAAACCCCACTCACCCGGTTCCCTGTCTCCGCACGCTTCCAAACTCGTGGATCAAGGCGTACAAGAACGGCGTCGAGATGGGCACCGCATTCACCAACCTTCTGGCCTTCTTGCCGCAGGCCTCCAAGCCAGCCACGGCTAAGCAACCTGACGCGCGAGATGGCCTCGACGATGGCATGCTCGGCTACTATCCCGCCGTGAGTGTCTTCCGCGGCGGTGCGGCAGCGGTGAACTTTGGTCCCAAATTCTGGTATCCACCACCGGTCTACGAGCAGGGCCAGGAAAATGGGGACGACGTGGTCATGACGGGCACAGATGAGCAGCCCACAGCCACAGCGAAGCCAGAGCCCCCCAGAGCGATGGCAGAGCGCTACGACGAGCAGATTGTCGAGGACATCGTGTACGATATTGTAGACGAGGTTGACTTCTGGATGCAGGACGGCGCAAAGGTTATTGACCGGACACGGCGTAACGAGGCGGTCAAGGAGTTCAAGGAGGTCGTTCAAGACGTGTAAAGTATTGACCAAGGGCAGCCTGGTTCGAATTGGGACAGAGAGCATTCATGATACCCGGAATTTATTGACACAGCGAAGTTAGTGACTACAAGCAGTGATCATTATGTCTTATGCGAGTGCGTGTGTACCCTTTTCTCCTTAGGGTATCTTGATAATCATCATTCTTGCCTTCGAGAATCAACCAGCGCCACGCCCAATTTTGTGCAAAACAATTATTCGTGCCCAAGAAGCCGGAAATCCTGCCGCAAGTTTGGTAAACCCTCCTTCCATCATTAATCGTTACGACATCAAAACCGACACCCACAGCCGCCTGACCCCTACTTCTTGCGAGAGCTCTCCCCTGAACTTTCGATGCGCTTCGGGGAGGCACGCCCGCTGCGCGACTCGACGACAGAGTCTGCGTCCGAGAGCTCTTCAACACGGCTGCCCGCCTCGACGGCGCTGGCGGACTTCTCCCGCTCGAGCCGCACCTCACGGCCACGCTTGTGGCAGTACCAGAGCACAAACATGAGTACTGAGAAGGAAGCTTGTTAGCTGTGCCGTATCGGATACAACGCACGGGGGAAGAACAGTCACTCACGGAAGAGGGCAATGCTCCAGATGGCGTTGGTGCCGATGAAGGCAGGCCAGCGCACCTTCAGGAAGTTCATGATGGCCTTCAGCATGCCCACGATGGCGCTGGGCTTGGTGACCAGCTCGGAAAGGTTCTTGGGGACCAGCAGCTTCATGGCCTGGTCCTTGATGCCGCCCTTAGGAGCACCGTCGTCCTTGAGGCCCTGGGACTCGGCCGCCACCGCGAGGAGCTCCGGGGCGAGGGCGCCGGTGACCTTGTTCGGCAGGGTGGTGACCATCTTCTGCATGCTCTTGGGCAGCTTCTCGTAGTTCCTCGCCAGCGTGCCGTCGTGGTCATCGAAGAGCTTCTTGAGGTCGCCCGTGGCGGTGGGGACGCCGTTGACCAGGTCCTGCAGGACGACCGTGAACTTGCCGACCATCTCGGCCGAGTCCTTGGACAGCGAGAAGGTCTTGTTGTTGCGCGCCGACAGGTTCAGGTCGTCGAGGATGCGGTTGATGTCTTCCTTCTCGCGCTCCTCCTCGTCGTGCGGCACGGTGGGGTTGGTCGGCTGGAGGTCGTCCTTGCCGGTCTTGCGCGTGAAGAACGAGAACCGCGAGGGCTGTTTGCCGTCTCCTCTGCTGCTGCTGCTGCTGCTGGCGGGCTTTGCCCTGGCCTTGCCTTTGCCTTTGGCCACGACATCTTCGCTTCGGACATAGCTGTCGTTATCGCTGTCCCACGAGATGTCGGGTGTCTTGACCCTAGGCGGGAGAGGTGGTCGCTTTCCGTTCTCGTCGGAAAAGCTGTCCTCAGATGTGAGCCTCTCGAAGAAGAGCTGCTCGTCTTCCGTCAGGACGGGTCCCGGCGCTGGACCGACGGAGCTGGCTGGTGATGGCTTTAATGGCTTTGATGGCGCCCGGGCTGCTTCAGCTTCTACTTGAAGCTTGGCCCTCTCCTCGACCTTTCGGTCCTTGTTCTTCTTGAACTTGCGGTATGCAATAAATTCAAGCATTTTGAAGTTCTGCCGCGGTCGGTGGTAAGACAAGTTGAGAGAGTGTGTCAGGATTGGATGAAGACAGCGAAAGTCGGGGAAGGCTGGGGAACTGGTTGCGGCCAAGGTTTGCCTTTTGTTTGATGGGGCTTCTGTGGTAGACAGCGCAGTTGACAGCGCAGTTGGGGCTATTGGGATGTCATAGAGGGTTGCACATGATGATGGCGTGTGGCGAGGCTCTGTCGAGGCCGCCCGCTTGTTAGCTGCAGAGCACACAGCACACAGCACACAGCCACTGTACCAAGCTTCTTGAGCCGTCAGTGATCGGAGCTCCCTTGTGATTGTCACTGAGACCGCCGTATGCTACCCCGCCAAATAGTTTGTCCAAGCAGATGTGCCCAGAGTTCAAGGGCACAGGAGAGGCCTCAAGGGGGGCTGACGTCACTAGCGCAAGGGTTGCGCACGCAAACGATTGACCAAGATCTGCCACTTACACAGCTAGCCGCTTGTTTCATGTCAATGCCATTCTCTTGTGGCTGGGTATCGTAAGTAATTTGCTTGTGCAGAAGCCAAATAGAGCCACAAGCTGTGGGCAGTCAGGTCACCAGCCCACAATTAGCCTTCTCATCAACTCTGGTCATGTGTACCGGGTGAGCATTCTCAACCGTCGGGCATGCGACCCCAGCGTCGCTGTCGCCCGTCGCGAAGCTACTGTGACTGCCCCCCGTACAGCGTCCTTCTCTTCTCTCCAATGCCAGCTCACGTGTCTGTTGCACGCCGTGCCTGTCACTCCGCATCGTCGTCTTCGTTGTCGACCTCCTCCTCATCTGCCCCGCCGCTCACCATTGTACCATTCGCATCGCTCCTCCTCTTCCGGCCGACGGTACGATGCGCCGCGGCTGTCTCTGTGACTGCCCTCTCTCCAACGTAGTTCTTGCCTGTCCATTGGGTCTCGCACCTCGGACACTTGCGCCCACCTGGTCGTGTGCGCCAGTACCTATCTGCGCAGATGTCATGAATCCGCACGTTGCAGTCCCGCTCGGGGCACCTCTGACCGACCGTGACGATCTCCTTGCACGCCTCGCAGAACTTGATGCGCTGCCACTGGTCAGGGCCGACGTCGGGGTCGTTGTAGGCCGCCACCAACCAGGTCTTGAGCTCCATCAGTGAGCGCGGGCCCAGGCTGTAGAACCCTTCGTTGCTCTCCTCGAACCAGCCCTCGGCGACCAGGCTGGGCAGCAGGCGCTCGATCTCGCTGTGCTTCAGGGCCCTGTCCGCGGTTCGCTGTGTAGGCTCTTCCCCATCGGCCTCGCCGTCCTGTACCGGTGCGGCCGGCCGAGCGACCTTCCTGGCCTGCGCCGCCGTGACGGCCATGACCTCCTGCCTGGCCGTGTTGTATGTCTCAAACATGGCGTCAAGCAGCCGCTTGATGAAGGATATCTCATCAGGAGTCCGCGATGTCGCCAGCTGGGTGCTGGGATCGCTGTGCACGTTAATGAGCGCCCATACCTGCCGCTGGTCGACCTGGTGGTAGGTGCTGCGGATGTCGTAGTCTAGCGGCGCCACGGCCTCGCGTGCTTTGCTGATATACTGCCTAAAGGTGTTGTCGTCGATTTCATCGGCAGTCACCCTGCGGCCCGACTCGTCTTCTACTGTCAGAATCGCGGCAATGATGGACTTCCCCTCGGCGGGCGTTATGAAGCCGCGGCTCATCAAGGCCTGCAAGAAGGCTCTGTTTCTGTGGTCCCAGCCAATGGGGAGCACTGGCTCCCACTCCGGCATGATGATGGAGAGATGAGGTGACCAGCGGGTGAGGATTGGTGAACAGCAGAAGAAATGCCCTCAGGGCGGGCCTGTGGCGGACAACGCTACACTGGTCAGTGAGGGGAGGGTGCCGGTGGGTGACAAGACAAGAGGGTGTTGAGCTGAGAATGGACAATGAGATAAGCATAGAACGGCGGCCGTCAACACGGGTCCAAAAAAGGGACGGTGGGGTTGTGGTGAAGCTGGCCGCGATCAATTACAGCTATCGGTTTACCGCAGAGACGCGTGGGCAGACAGACGCGTTTCGATGTGCCGAGCGATCAAAGTCCAATGTGATGGTAGCGTTGCAAGTCACAGTGTGGCAGGGGCCCCGGAATGGCTCGTGTACTGTACGTGCATGAGGAGGACCCAGCCAGAGGACCCAGCCAGAGGACCCAGCCACAAGGCTGCTGCATCACCGACCATCAGAGATCGCCCCAACCGCCCCAACCTGGCGGCGATCAAATCGGACACCAACAAAACTTGCCAGACACTCAGAATTAGATTGCTGGAGTATGCCCATTTCCGCTTCAGTGCCAGCATTGTTACATAGAAAGGCCGGCCTCATGTTATTATATAAGGCAACCCGATATTGTGTACAGCAAGCACAGACAGCACTGCCAGTCTTGCAGCAGGTTGCTCCACTTGACCTGACCATATTTAGACATGCAGTCAAGCTTCATGAGTCTCCGTCCTGTTGAAAGCGTGCTGCTGAACGTTTATTGATTACCGGACGAGATGGTTCTCAGCCACATTTGATGGGGTCTCCACCATCCTCAGTCCTATACTACATTGTACATAACGTAGTAGTGTAGTGGTCCACCACCCCACCCCGACCCCACCCTATCCCCATATAGTATACGTGCTGCAAGCAATCAGCCGCTTTTAGTAGCATACACGATACTTGCTGACCATTCGGATGGCCTTCCCCTTAGCTTCTCTGCCCATCCCTTAGCCGAGACCGTGGCTTCGGAGCAGGGCCCGAAGGGCTGGGGGGATGGGGAGGGGGGATGCTTTGCCCGCCAGCCCCAAAGCAGCAGGGGCTGCCCGATCAGCCGATCTGCCCTCCTTCAACTGCCGCACCACATCCTCAGACGCCGAGGCATCTTGGCCCCTGGCTCGCACGAGATCCAGGAACATCACTCGCATTGGCCACGTCAACTGCATCTGATATTATCCGCAGCAGCGCTCCCTCGCGTCTTTTGAGTTGTCGGTACGGATGCTTGTCCAGAGATTGCATTGAGATCTACCGTCGCAACCCGCCCAGACATGCGCGCACTCACTGTCGTATCCCAGAGCTCAGCTCCGTCTGGTTGAGGCACCCTAGCAAGGTCTCCCCTCCATGCGCCTAAATACATCGTCTATCGGACGGCTCTTCCATCCACCCCTTCTTCGAGATGCTTCTGGTCTCGCCGCCGCGGCCGCACCCACCTGACTGACCCACTGCGCAGTACCATGCTTCTGCGGGCATTTGTCGGTCGTCAGACACGTCCTAGGCCAAGAGCTCATGAGGTAAACATGCGGCGTCGCGGCTGTTTCGCCGACGGCATAATATGCGACGGAACCTCTCCCTCGTGGCCCTCGTGGGAATCTTCAATCAGCCTCGGGTTTTCCGGCCGAGCTGGCCTCGTCTTCTACAGTCTTGCAAAGTTTTGCCTGGGCAGCTGAAACCGAATTCCCACAAGGACCCATCCGTCGTCGACTGCTCCCTCCATTTGGAACCGTGGTCCATGTCAAACCGCACTTCATCCCTGATGTTTCGTCGAGCAGACCACACCCCGGTGCCCGACCCCTGAACATGGCATGCCTCACCACCTTTTCGGGACCTGGTGGCTGCCCTCTAAATGCCATCCCAGGCACGATCCGGATCATGTTGGGATCGCTCGACAAGTTCTTTTTTTTTTTTTAATGCCTTTCTTTTTCCTTGTTTTGCCACGCTCCCTGCTACTTGTAAAATCAAGTAGATAGCAACGTCACTCCTTTTTCCCTTGCTTTTGCCTGAGTTCTCTCGTTTCTTAATGGTTACCCCGGCCATTCTCACATTCTCTCTCTCAGTTCTTGTCCTCGTATCGACCCACATCGGGTTATAACACTGCCTGAGCGGGCACAGAGCCTCATGACTACAGCGCGGTGATGTCTGGCAGTAGGTCCCTCTTTTATAGGAATACTCGCTGGGCTGTGATCAATTCTTTCGCCGAGAATACATTTGCATGACACAAATGCCGGACTTGCTGACAAGATTGAACTAGTTGCTCAGGAGCTGCCTTCTGAGGCTGTTGGGCCAGCAGTTGGCGTATCAATTTACAGCTCGATATGCTTGACGCTGAGTTGTGCTCTTCTGTGGGCGGCAATTGCCCACCGGGAGTGGAAGAGTTGTGAGTATATTCTTAAAAAAGGTGGACTCCACACTTTGCTAATAAACCGCCCAAAAAGATGTCGCATTCTTTGCCTTCTTCACGTCCCTGAGCACAATAGCTTCCATGGTGAGCATTTCCGTGCCGTCTCCCCCTGCCCAAGACCCATCAGGTGCAATCATCTCGGTATTTGGGGTGGCAGATGGGAGATGTCTTCGTAGTCCCTGGATCTTCTGCGCGACCTTTTACACTAACAACTCCCAAGGCGCAACAGCTGCACACTTACCTCCGGTGGACTACTATCAAGCTTGACCAGTTTGATTATGTTCGCACACGCGCCGGCAACCCCGAACTGTCGGTGGCTGGAGCCTCAGTGAACAGTGACCTTGTTCTTTTCTATATTCGTCAGTCATCTTGGAAGCGCAGACTCTGCAACTCAGTTTACTGACCGAGGCCAGAATTTTATTGTTACAATGTTGAATCGATCCTCGTCGTCTCATGGTAGGCTCAGCCGCAGCAACTCTCTTTGCCCGTGCAGAGTCTAACCTGAAAGTAGGTGCACAGAGCTGGCCTACTCCATTTACCATTTGAAAGCAGCCGGATCAGCAACACGGTACGGGAGTTACGCTGCGAAGACTACCGCCGTCATTCTTCCCATCATCCAAGTGAGCCTCATGCGCACCGACGCGGTGCAAAGCTCAACTATTGGGTTCTATTTCCTCGCGAACATGATCAGTGAGTCTCAACAGACCGTCTTCGAGAATGCTGTAAGGCTGCTAATCATCCAATGCAGTGGGTGTCAGCCTTGCGCTCGGCACGATCCTCCTTCTGGCCATCCTCGCGAGATACGTTGCAACACGAGCTGTGACAGCCTGGGTGCGTGCCTGCAATGCCTCCCCCCACCCCCGGATTTGACCAAGATGGCTCTTGGAACGGTCGCAAACGACAAGGATCCCGGCTAACACAATGCGGACAGCATGTTGGCTATGCCGACCGTTCGACTGCCGATGGCACCAACGCCGCAACCACTCAAAACACTGCCGCCGGCAGCCTTGCAAGCAGCACTGGAGGGGTCCCACTGCAGCAGAAGAGCATTTACGACAGCTGGCTGGTTACCCGCTTCACTCTTGCCTTCGCGGGCCTATCGTGAGTCAGACGTATTGATGGGCCGCACTCACCACTTCCATGCTGACGGCACTCTCGCAGGGCATTCCAGCTGGTGGTCATCTCGCAGGAAATCAGCTTTGCCCGAGACAATGGCAAAGACTCACTGGGTTCTGTCGTCGACCTGAGTTATCAACGAGCCATCGGCGACGTTTTAACTTTCTTACCGGGAGTCTCCGCCAGTCTCCTCGCGTTCATAGTCTTCGGCACTACAAAGTCATTTCGAGAATACTTCTACCGCAAATTGGTACCGAGGAGCGTACGGAGGCGTTGGAGGAACACGCTTAGGAGCCCACCCATCGTCACCATACCAGCTCGATACCCAATTCCAGACACTCCCGGGCAGTCGGAATTCTTCGAACTCGATGGCGGGGAGTCGGGTCTGGGCCCAGGAATTCGCCAGCATGATAGCCGCTCACCCGGCGTCAGCTCCGTTAGCTTTACGGGCAAGGGCCCTGAGGACGAGTTTCCAATACTGTCAATCAGGCCGCACAGATGAAGGGGCTGTGGCGGCTAAGGCCGGAAACGCTAAGAAGCGTGTGGCCAAGTCTGTCAAGATATATACGACTAATGACATGCAAAGAAAAGAGGCAACACTGGAGTTCCTTTCTGACTCGAACACACAAAAAGTCAATTCGGCCGCGTGAAATCCTTGGGACGCATCAAACTTATTCAGTCGGTGGTCTCCTGACGGCCGTTGACGACTCCCGAGGGCGGAATCCATGGAAGCGATTCGCGTGCTTGGCACCGCCGGCAGAAGCCAGGTAGTCCTGGGATCGAGCGCGGCTCTTGCTGCCCAAGTAGCATTAGGGAGAAAAAGAAATGTGACAGAGCCCCAAGGCTAAATTGAGCATGACCTCGAAACACGACAACACTAACACAAACTAGGCGCTGCGCTACCCATGACACTCCACCTGAAGTCGACGATTGTTCCCGGCCGTCCAACATCTTAGCCCGCAACGGCCACCCGAGTCCCAACCAACGCCGCCAGCAAGTCACATTCAACCACCACAGCGATGACGGTCCGAAGCCCTCCTCGCCAGGGATATCCGGCCTTTAGAAATTGTGATGGTGCTAGTGTGACCTGACAAGATCCATCGTCGACACTACGGTCAGACGCACGGGATCAAGGCGGGTTCATAAGGGAGCGGGTAACCACTCAGCTCCTGCCTGTCCACCATTTTTTTTTTCGATGAGACAAGAGACATTTCTTGTGGTCATGTCTCAGGGGACAATTGGCCATGTTCGGGCAGGGCCGAGACAAACCACGTTGTCGCGAACCTTTTGATTTTCTTTGTCCCTACTTGTCCATCCAACAGCCCTGCTGCTACCTGCTGCCAAACCATCTCAACGTTGAGTCGCCGTCATCACCAAGACTGAGAGACAGCGCCCACTCAAAAGTGACTGAGCAACTGCAACCAACGACATGATCACTCTGCAATGTTCGCTACGGCCGAGTTGCGAGAATTTGCGAGTCACATCACACAATAGGTTCATCACCACTGAGAAATAACGTCACCAGCACCACCGGCCCCAGCTTCCGTCCTCTCAACACACACAAAAAAATAAAAAAATAAAGAAACAGAATCAAAGGAAAAAACGTCCAAGGATGTGCACCGGCCTAGCCTACAAAATGGTGTGCGGCCACTACCTCGTGCACTGGACCTCGCGGTGCCCCAGGAAGTGCGTGCTCCCGGACCGGCGGAACTCGCTCGCCTGTACCTGCGCCCAATGCGACCCGGAGTTCAACCGGTCGCAGATCCTGCTGCGGTACGGTGCCGAGCGGGACAGGCTGACGGCGCGGCTGCGGGCCGCGACGCAGGAGGGCCGGCTGCAGGACGCGAGGGCCCTGGAGCGCCGCCTGCGCGACAGGCAGTCGAGGCAGATGGTGGACCTCGGCCGGACGCGCGTCCGGGGGCTGGACCCGGCGGTCCCGGTGCGATTCCCGGGCATGTACGACCAGTTCGTCCAGGACAACCTGGGCAGGCCGGTTGATTGGGACCGGCTGCTGAACGGCTGAGTGCTCTCGTGCTGCCGTCCACGTGCTCCGTGGTGCCTGGGGGGCGTTATCAAGGGAGGAGGTCGACCGGGCGGCTGCTCTCACCAAGCCCCTGGGTACTTCTTCGTGAGAGTGGATGGGAAGCCAACCGGCGCCATCGTGCTGGCGAGGTCAACAACGCCTGGGAGAACACGCCCGTTGTCTTGGGCCTCCTTGGAACCGGACTTTGATGAAGCGGGTGGGGTGGCCGGGGACGCAGGGGAAGCGATGTTCATGGCATTCTTCCCCCTGGTGTAATCCTTCAGCCTGTTCGTCGCCAGCCTCCCGTGGCGCTTCTTGTCGGTGGTGCACCGGATCAAAGGGAGCTGGATGATGGCCGCGAACGTGTCGACGACCTTCTGGCGGGGCACGTTGTGCCTCTCGGCGACCTCATCCCAGGGGAAGAGCTCCTCACACGTCTCGGCGATGTCGACGATGAGATTCGGCGAGTACTTCTCTGGGGATGGCGGAGTCGGCGGTCGAGATGTGGGAGGAGCCGCTGGGGCGGGAGAAGGGGCTGCTGTGGAGCTTGGCTGCGCTGCCAGTGGCTGAGACGAGGCAGGCTGGCTCTGAGCGTACTGGGCACGGCCTTTCTCACTCATCGTGCTCGGATTCGGAGACTTGTTCGGCTGCAGGCTGTGGTGGAACTTTTGAGCAGGCACACCCGGGGCGGACTCGCTCGTGCTCATGTCTGCCAGCGGGAACGCCCTCTGCACTGGAATGGGATATGGTCCCTGAGCTGGGATGTGTGCCAAGCCGTATCCCATCGGGACTTGTCCGTGATAGAGCTGCTGCGGCCTGTGCACATGATTTTGAGGAACATCGGAATTCACACCGAAACTGGTAGCCGGAAATGGCGCGGGTTGCATATGAGCGGGATGGCCCATGTGAGCGAGGTCCGGACCGTGCCAGCCATGATGTGCATGAGACCCGACAAGCGGGTACATATTCGTCTTGTTGTGTAGAGCCGATTGGCGCATCTGCTCACACGCCAAACATGTTGGCTTCGGGGGGTGTGGGTGGGCAGCTGGTACGGCGAAGCCACCGCTGTTAACCGCATGTTGTTGCGCCGGTTGCTTCGCCTGAGGCATTGGCCCAGGCGGAGTCAGGGGAGTGAGCTGGGCGGGTTGCCATACTTTCTGCGCTGTGGGAGGCTGTGTGGCTTTCGTCGAACCAGGCCTCTCCTGCGGAGGAAACTGGTGGCCGCTCTGGATCTGCTCCGTACCCAGGTCCTGGCGCGGCTGGACATTATGGACTGGGTCTATGAAAATCTGGGGCGTCTCCGCCTGTTTCTTCTCGCCATGGATGGCTGAAGACGGCTCGGGGGGTGGGGGCTGGGCGTACGGGGTCACCATCGGCTGGCTCGACGCCATGGGGATATTCGCAGACATCGGTTGCATCGGTTGGGGTGGCACGCCAGTTACCGCCCACGAGGTGTTGACCCACGCCGGTGGCTTCGCCTCGTTGGCATCGGAAGGTGTTGACGGAGCCACTTGACACCCCGCTTGGTACGAAGGCGAAGCTTGTGGTAGCTGCTTGGGAGACAGCATCGGAGAGCTTCGGGAGGTCTGGCTCGTGATCTGGCCAGGAGGCGGAGGGAAGGCGTAGTTCTCCATGCTTGGCAGCGAAACCCCACGATTAAAGTTGCTTGATTCATGGAGCGGCTGGCATGTTGTGAGGCCCGGAACGAGACGAGAATGGGTGTTTTCCGGCCGAGTGTGCCCAGGAGGGGGTCCTACTCTCGCTTCATCGGCCGGGTCGACGGCACGGTGTGCTTCCGCTGGGACCTCCCTGCTGCCACGGCATTTCTTGATGGGTTTGGAAGAGACGAACTGGACCTCGTCTTCTGGCTTCCTCTTGCTGTTGAGGGAGCCATCAGCATCCTTTTGAGCCAGGCCAGAGTCCATGGTGGGAGTGGAACGATCCTTGGAAACTCTGTTCGATCTCGACAGGAGGCAAAGAAGATGGAGCGGCGCAAGCTGTGTTCCAGCACATTTGATGACAAGTTGGAGGGAACAATTCCAACTCGCCTGGGTGGAAGTCTATTGCAGCAGCATGGAGAGAGATGGAACCAAGCCTTGAGATTTGGGAGATGCCATCAGGGTATGGCCCACCTGAAGCGTCCGCGGTCCTCGTACTGTAGCATACCTAGCAGCTAGCCAAGCCTTACCATACACACACACTGCCGATGGCCTTGTGCTTGAAAGAATCTGTCGGAGTTTACAAAGCCATAGCAGGTCTGAACAAGGGACACTTGTGCCTCACCTTGTATTTCCTGGTGTTGTCTGAGGCGGGCTAAGAAAGCCAGTCAGATAGGGAGACCATGCGGCCAGCCTGCAAAGCCACATGGTTTGTCCACCTTTCTTGGGACACTCTTTTTCGCTTCAGGCTTCCAGAGTCGAAACAGAGGTTTGCATTTATCTCTGGAAATTACCAGACGTGAAGTCCGCGTAGAAATGAAAAGCAGCATATTGTCTGCTATGTACTCATAAAAAGTGCATAACTGTTCACATCGCCTACCACATCTCTAATCCCAACTTGTCTGCCTTGTGGCTGACAAGCAGACTTAGTGACGTCTTGTGAGACAGCATAGGCATTTGAAATTCGCGTTAAAAATAATCAAGTAGTCACAATGTGGTTCCCTACATGGTTAGTCTCTATTCTTAGGTCAAGCTCTGGACTGGAGCATGAGCCTATCAAAACTGTGATCATGAGCTGGACAGAGTGACGGTACAAGCTCTGGAGAGCATGACAAAGCGATGCACCTAGGCTGCTAGGTGCCGTCACAGCTGGGCCTGATCACCAGTATAGATACCACATTTGTTGGAGGCACAGCCTCGACACGCGCAGATGCCCTGTCAGCCTCATCTCTTTGTCGGCTGATGGCAAACTTGTCATTGAACTCCGCAGATAGTCAGGCAGTATGAATATATAAGGTGTGGTCTTGGGTCTTGTTCAATAAATTAGGTAATTATCATCAAAGATGCCAGCGCGAAGAAGAGAACTTGCCAAAGTAATGCATTAGAGTAACCAGGTACCTCAGTGATGTTACATAATCCTGGTGGTGATTAAAGTGGGGCCCCATACGCACCAACTGTGAGCTAAGGAGGGGCTGTCTGAAAACAACGCTCGGACCATCACCACCTGTGCCAGCCCACCCTCGTCACAGATGGTAAGATGCCTGCCTGCCGGGCCGTGAAGACCCTTCTGGGGTGTTGGTTTGGTGGGGATTCTCCCCCAGCAGCACCAGCACCAGCACCAGCCCCAGCACCAGTACCAGCACCAGCACCAGCCCGACGGTTTTCTGCCCTGGCCTTGTACGGCCCCCCTCCGTTTCCCGCCCCCACCATTCCCCTCCCACCGCTCCCAGCCCACGCCCGCCAGCAGCAGGGGAGCACCTACGAGCGAACCAGCTTGCAGCAGCCCACCTTCTCGCACCACAGCCTCAGGTCGGGCGAGTCCCTCGATTCGGCGGACCTTGACGACCTCTTTCTCGAGCTCAGCGCACTGGAGCAAAGAAGGAGCAGCCCGCAGCAGACGCATCACGCGCACCGGCCTGACGCCCCGCGTAGCAGCACCGATTCGTACGTCATTCGCGACCTGCCGCAAACAGAGAGCAACGCGCCACAGGCAGCTACCTCGCAGCAGAGCGACGCCCCGCGGAACAGCAGCGACTCGCACGTCATTTGCAGCCGCGTTCGGCTGGATGCTCGGCAGCCACGCATCGCGGACGAGATCGAGCCCCAGAACGAAGCTCGCAAGTTGCTGCAGCCACACGCGCAGCCCACCCTCTACAACATGGAGTCTGTCATCCTGCACCCGCTGCCCATCATCAACATTGGTGACTACGCGACGAGGCACGAGCTGAGGCAACAGCCAGGCCCAATGGTCGGCGCCCTGTTCGGCCAGCAGAATGGCCGCGAGGTTACTATCGAGTTTGCGTACGAGACGCAGATCCAGGTGGTTGGGGACCAAGTCACCCTAGACCGAGAGTGGTTCGAGACCCGCCTGGAGCAGAGTGAGTCTTAGCCCGAGGGCATTCCCCGACGTGCCAAGGCAAGACGACCGTACTGACCTGGAATTATAGTGAGACTCGTGCACAAGGACCGCACACTTGACCTGGTGGGATGGTTCACCGTGGTCCCCCGAAGCGGCCCAGGAGCCCACGTCCTTCCGATCCACAACCAAGTCCTCGCCTTCAACGAATCCGCTATCCTGCTCGGCTTCCACAGTGAAGAGGTCGGCAAGGAATCTGTTGGCGGAAAGCTGCCCTTCTCCGTCTACGAAACCGCGTACGAAGTCGACGATTCGGCCAAAGACACCAACGTCGAGGGCGAGGACAAAGAGATGAAGGATGGCGACTCACAGCTCAAGCTCAAGTTCAGGGAGCTCCCCTTCACCGTCGAGACCCATGAGGCCGAGATGATCGGGATGACCTCTGTCGCTGGTGCTGCCGCCAATGCCGCCTCGGAGCGAGTGCAGGAGGAGCTTCTGAAGCTTGACGTCAAGGGCAAAGGCAGAGGCAAGGCGAAACAGCCTGCAAAGGATGACGACGAGAAGGTTGACCCCGAGAATGCGACTTTGTCCAGGGAGGACCAGGAGATGATCTCGGCCCTCACCACCAAGGCCAACGCGATCAAGATGCTGCAGGCTCGGATCGATCTCATCATCAAGTACCTGGAGAAGCTTCCACCCCCGTACATGGACGAGGTCAATTCCGAGGTTGCCGCTGGCGACCACACCGAGCCCTCCCAGACTTTACTTCGTCTCGTGCAAGCTCTTGTCCACCGGCTGAGCATCGTCGTGCCATCTGATGCTGAGGCTTTTCAGGAGGAGCTCCTGAGCGAGGAGAATGACGTCAGCACGATCGAGCTCCTCACTGAGCTCATGAACCGAGCTTCCGAGACCAGAGACATCGGCAGGAAATTCCACGCCATCGAGACCGAGAAGGCCCACAACAGCCAGCGTGCGGCCACATACGCTTCTCAGGGCACGGTGTATGGCCACGCTCAGCCCGGCAACAAGGGCGGCCGACCTGGTCCCTTGTCTGCAGCCGGCGACCTGATGTAGGAGGCTCTCCTTCTCATCTCTTGCGTACGACTCTATCAGCAGGGCTGGCGTTGAAAAGGAAATTGGCATCATGGCATTTACGAAAAGCACGGAGGAGTACGGCGTTTGGGGGCCTCGGAAAGGGGGATCGGTTATATCGCATAGACCTTGTATTATGAACCCTTTGCCGTGAAGGACAATCCGAGAGCAGAGTTACACTGCTCAAAACGGCTGAGGCGCCTTCGTGGACTGATGGCAGCCATTCTCATCTTGGCCCATGATTGTCTGAGGAGCTACTCGGCTGACCCTGTTCCCCGGCACGAATGGAAAACATTGCATTTTTGTCGTTCTGAGGAGTTCATGACCGTGTTAGACTAAAGCACCCATACATTTCCAAGATAGGAAAGACAGGCAAAATCAAGAATCATCTGACTGATACCCAGGCTGGCTTTCTGAGCGTGATCGTGATAACAATGTGGAGTTTAAATCATAGGGTAGGTCGCTGGTCACCGTATTTCCCCAGAAATTGTCTCGAGAGCTATAGTACACCAGTCAATGTTCTACATTGAATTAACCAAATCAGTCCTTGATTTTGATAATCAAGGTAGGAGGAATTGATTTACTTGGTCATGAGTAGTTCGACCAGGCAAGGAATACATTAGCAACTGCTGCTGCCACAAATGGATGTAGTGGTACACCTATTGCGTGATATCCAGCCAAGGTACTTCCGGTATGTAAACTACGAGCGGGCAAAGACAAGAGTGAGGAAATTCAGACACGCCATATTCTGTAATACAGGGGAGGAACATGTAATATATTCACATAATCACGTATCCACGGCTATACGAGCTGTGCTCGGGTGTCCGCTACCCGGCCACGGAACTTATGTGATGGGCTAATGTAGCCGTGGGACCTACGGCCCTGCAGCAGCAGCACTTTGTTTCTCGTTAGGCCTATACTCCGTTGCGAGGGTGTATCAAGCCTCACGACAACATTTGAACTCCAGAGTATGTAGGCATATCAACCACACCGGGCTCCGCTATGACGTTCGTAACCTTTTGAAAGTGTGGCTGTATTGCGTAAATAGATATAGTCACGGGAGAACTCAAGACATTATCCCTCTAAGATATACGCAATCGCTATCGTAGGAATTCCAAGGACTAGGAAACCAAAGCCAGATACACCGCTCCGGTCAGATGAGAGCGTGCCTAATTATGAGTACGCCTATTTCTCAAGGCCGACAAGTAAAGGAATACCGTCAGACGGAGGCACCTTGAGTGAGTTTAGCCAAAGAAGAAAATCACGCCTCGATCACAACCTTGAGCACCATCCTCCCCTCGTCATCGACGGTCCGCCCCGCCAGCTCAAACGCCTGCGCCGCGCTCCCGAGGCCCTTGAAGCGGTGCGTGACCATGTCGTCCAGGCTGGGGAGCGCAAAGGCGCCGCCGCCGCCGCCCCTCGCCCGCGCGCACAGCAGGCGGATGCCCGTCGCGTACGTGTTGGCGTAGCGGAAGATGCCCAGGATGTCGACCTCGCGCAGGTGCGCCGCCGACACGGGCAGCGTCTGGACGGGCGTGCCCATGCCGACCATGATGACCTTGCCGCCGGGCCGGGTGGCGTACAGCGACGTGTGCATGCACACCTCCTTGCCGGTGCACTCGAACGTGACGTCGAAGCCCTCGTCCTCGTCGTCCTCGTCGTCGTGATCGGCGGTGGGCCCGAAGGAGGCGGCGATGATGTCCGCCGCCGTCGCCATGGCGCCCCCGAGCCGGCCGTCCAGCGTCGAGAAGATGCTGCTGGCGGGCGTCGCGGCGCCGCCGCCGCCGCCGCCCGGGGTCGATATCCCCGAGACGACGGAGGAGCTGCTGGACGAGACGTGCAGGGGCCGCGGCACGACGTAGCCGTGCGTCGCGAACCCCTTCTCGAGCGCGTAGTCGACGCGCCCCTGGTCGACGTCGCAGACCGTCACGGTCGTGCAGCCCGACTGCCGGGCCATGGCTGCGGTCAGCAGGCCCACCGTGCCCGCCCCGAGCACCAGGGCGGTGGACCCGGCCTCGGGCTGCGCGCGGTTCCTGGCGTGTATGGCGACGGAGAGCGGCTCGAGGAGGGCGGCCGCGTCGAACGAGACACTGTCGGGGAGCCTTGTGGTGTGCCATGTCAGCAGTGCCAATTGCCACGGTTTTGGGATAAAATGGGAGAGGTGCTCACTTGTGACACCATACCGCCGGGTGGTTAATCCTGTCCTGGAGCGTGCCCTGGAAGTGGGGGAACGACTTCGCGCTGCTTCTGAACCTCATCTTCTTGCAGAGGTTATACCGCCCCTTGCGGCACACGGAACACTGTCCACAGGCGACACCGACCTCCAAGGCGACGCGGTCTCCGACCACGAAGCCGCGCACCTGAGGGCCGACGGCTACCACGACCCCGGAGGACTCATGGCCGAGCGAGAGTGGCTGGCAAGCACAGAGGTCGCCGTTCGCGAACTTGTTGTAATAAGACACGTCCGAGCCGCATATGCCGGTGGAACGCAGGGCCACTTGTAGCTCGCCCAGCGCCGGCTCGCCAAGGGTCCGGTACTCCTGTACGCTTCTGGTCAGCCAGTTGGTCGTTGAGAGCGGGTACGCGGCTCTGCTGTCAGCCTGCAAGCGCCGCTTCCCAAAATGGGATGGAGGTCTGCGTGCGCGACCAGTAGGGCGTGAGGGTCCTTGTGTAACGGTAAGACTATCAAGGTCACGGCCCGAACCCGAGCAAATCAGATGAAATTGCAGCAACTCACCAATCGCAAGTCCTTGGGCCCATGCAAAACGGATGCGCTGACCTTTGAGGCCCTGGCGTAGGGCTGCTGCAGGGGCTCCATCTCATCTTCAACCATGGCAGACGGCGCCATGCTTGAGACGTGGGATGAGTGTGGGATGATAGACTAGTGTCGTGGGCGTGTAATGGTGGAGTGGCAGGGAAGGGGACCCGAGACGGAGGGATAGTTCGTGTGGGCGGGGGGGTGGGCAGTTGTCCCCTGGGCCAGGCAACTGGAGAGCAAGATATGATTGACACTTGTCGGAACTGCAGGGAATATCTCTATTCAGACAGCAGTGCAGGCAGGACGTCTGTCGGAACAATGGAAGATGAAGAGAGGAGGGAGGGAGTCGGTGTCCTGAAGGAGGAACGCCATTTATCTCTGCGTCAAGCACTCCAGCCATGTCATGTATTGAGGACTTACATGCCTTGGCCAAAGGGTACGCCCTGAGGTGCTGCTCATTTTGGAATTTTCGTCCCGGCGAGCCAGAGCTCTTCCGAGTCCAGGTTGATTTGCGCTGGCACGTACCGTGTGTGCTTGTAATAGGCGTTGCCATTCCTGGTATTCGCGAGACCAGATGGGAAAGGTTGAGGGGCGGGAACAGCTATCCATTGAAAGCATGCCGGGGGGTGAGGAGGCAACGGCCGGATGAACTTCGTCTGGTCGATTCACAAGCCCGCCTTAGAGCAGCGTTAGATACCACGCGAGTCCGCCACTCATCTCTCGACGACTTATCAGACCGTGAACGGAGCTTCATGCTGCGGGGGTAAGGATGTTCGCTTCTTCCCGAGCCTATTTAGCAGAAGGAGAGGTATCAAGAGGGTCTCTTCGTTGAATGCTGGCCCCGGTCGATGTATAGTTTGGCTCTCATCACTCCGCTCACCGGACCAGGTTTAGGCGGAAGCAGAAAGCTGCATGTGTCCCGCAGCTCAAGTGCAAGCTGGGCTTCCGCCCGCCTTGCATAGACGTTGATCCATACGGCGGCGAAGTACCTTGAGATCGATGTCTGAATGCATATCACGATGAAGCAGAAGGACCGCCCCACTTGGATCAACCAGAGCACGACTTGCATACACACCAATGAGAAGAAACAGACGAGATGCAACCAAGGCCCTGTTGACACCTGATTGGGGAGCAAGGAGATGGAGTGGACTGCCTGCATAGCATTACGGCTAATCGTCCACAGGGTTTTGCATCTGACAGATTTGGAAGACCAACCGGCACCGGTTGCCAACTGAAGGAAAGGAGCAATATCAAGTACCATGGCGCGACGACAGCGATGTCGTCTCGCCGAGTGGAGTGAACCCATGTGATGAGGCCATCTTAGGAAAAATGAAGGAGGAGGGGCAACTCGACTATTCAAGAAACGAGCGCAAGACCAGGTCGTATGGTTCAAAAGATTGTCTGCCTTGTGGCACCATGGCATGTGCAAGAATCTGGATAAATCCTAAGTCGATGATCCCTCTCCATCAATCACATTGTGATCCTCATTACTCACCAAAGGCAATCCTGAAAGCGAAATCGGCCGCGAGCACCAGTGTGAAGAACGGTTTGTCGCAATACCACGGCCTGGGCAACCCGTACCGGACCGGACACGGCCATATTAATAAGGAGGCTTGAACCAGGGTACCTTTGAATGAAAGGACTCCATCTCGCTCAAGCAGCTAGATTTCGGCGGTTGGCATCAAATCGTGTTTGGACCAGCTTAAGAAGTGGTGCCATAGATCTGGTGCGGTGTATCCGGGGTTGAGAGGATGCGGGCTGTCTGTACTTGGAAGCAGCCGAAGCACTGCCGGGGGATGCAGAGACTCAGGCGGTGTGTATGCCTGTGACGGCAAGGCGGCCTGCAGGAAAGCCAAGAGGAGAATCGAAAAGCTGCAATGATGCTCTGCGCGAAAGTGATCACACCTTGCCTGACTTGCGGGAGCTGGTGTTACGACCGGTCACCGCAGGGACCGGTCTCCCAGGTGCCGCCCTAGGCGGATCGTCAGAATGGTGAAGGAACACGAGAAACGAGCACGATAACAAACCTGGCCGTCGCATTCGTGAGGGTTGTGTCCTCTGCACATGCATATGCCAGATATGATTCTGAGCCCCTAACGTCCTGCACGTTGCCTGCACGGGTATGGATGAACCCTGCAGGAGATTGGTGGCTTCAACGGTCGGAAGCAGCTTGTGCCCGCCCCGTACCGGGTATTTTGAACAGCCCAGAGCGGTCAAAAGGAGCCGAGTCTGAAGTCGACATGAACCTTCGAGGGCCGGCACGTGTGTTCGGTATTGGCAGGGCGGCGCAAAGAGTGAGAGATCGGAGTCGAAAACGATAGCATCGAAGCGTTGCGGCTCGTGTGACGCAACAGCAATCAAGGCATGTGCTGGGCATCTGGGGAGGGGCGGGACTCCTCCAGTCGTGCCACCCAACTCCTCCCGTCTTGAGATGGATGGCACAAGCTTGTGACAGCGGGCGTCACTGGCAACGTGGACGGTATGGTTATCCTGCAATATCGGAGCCTGCGCGAGCTGCCTCGTGCTGCCATGCATGTGCGACTGTCAGTGTCAACGCAGCATATCGTCAGGCTGCACCGCCTCCAACTTTGCTGCACCAGCCGCCACAAGCCAGGTTGAATTGCGAAACCTCGATCTGCAAGGACGGGAAATCCAGCCTGAAGCAGAGCGGCGCGAGTTGCCGGTGGACCGTCGGTGAACCGATCGCGAGGCGCCAGCCCGATACAAGATGTGCACACGCTGCAGTGACCCAAGGGCTGGTGAACCAGAGGGGCCAGGGCCAGCTCTTCCTCACTGATAGCACAGCAAATAATGGTGCCATCACGAGAAGCCAGCAAGACCGGGTGGCTCATTGGACGAGGTGGTGTCGTATGCTGCAGTGATGCAGGCCCCGTCATCCGAAATTCGGATTACAGCTCGAGCCAGCCGACAGGTCACACCTACTCCCTCTCTCGCCGTTCAAGACACGAAGATCGATAACGTATCGGCCCATCGTAGGCAGTTTCGGTTCCTGCGCAGCGATCCAAGCGACTTCTGGCCAACCCTCCTCCGTTGTAGAAGCAGAAATGATGTTCGGGCAGCTCGGTTGTGAGTGGTGTAAATAATCCTGGGCCGCGCCGGCAGCATCCGTGGCGGTCGCTCGTAAAGGCAGACTATTATACAGCATGTCGCTTGGCGCCTGCAGCTCTGGCGTCACCCAACCGACCATAGCAAGGCCAAACAAAAGCCGGGGAACCAGGAGGATCGTGGGCACACCTGGGTTAATTGTCTGTTGATGTCGATCGAGCCTTGCCGAGAAGGGCCGCCATGCTGCCGCCATGCTGCCTCTATCACAGAGGTCGCCCAGTGAACGAAGTCGGATCCGCCAAGGCATGCATGCATGGAACTGATGGGCAAGAGAAACATGCGCAGCTCGTTTGGACCAAGGTGACATCGCATCACTTACTTCGGCCGTGTTTCCGAAGCGGTGGCTTTGCTGCGCAGCCGCCGCGCCAAATGTGACTGTCGCCTAGGGGAGCAAGAGCAGCTAAGAAGAAAAAAGGTGCGTTCAGAACAGAAGCGACATGAACTGGCCCACACCACCCTCAGGTGGGCCCATTCGCCGGGTCGCTTCCCGATTGAAGCACTTCTCTGCTGCTAAAGAAGCCTGCATGGCCAGCGACGTCGACGGAGGGTAAAAGATCTCTTACTCCATCCTGGACGACGAAAGTGCCGACGCGTCCAAAGAGGTTCCGGGGTGGCGTCGTGTAGCCTGCAGTAGTCCATTATGCAGATGTCCTATGCACTGTATCACTTCCATTCTGTATAAGCAAATTTGTCCTCATTTGACGCGCACTTATGCAGGCTGGCAGCATCAAGACTCCACTACAGGATGGTTATGTTTCCGTAGACAGTTGTCTCAAGTTGGCCTACCCATATTATGCAACAAGTTTTTAGTCGCTGGATGGGATATTTTGCCCCTCTGTGTTCAGTAGAGTCGTCTTCGACGTAGACTTTGAGCGTCCCCAGGCACTAGGTTGTGGTAAAGGATGAGGCGTGGGATCACATATAATAATTACAATAACCTGCCGACCAATGCTTTTTGGATGCGCCCCTCCCCCCAGTCATGCGTAGTTGAGGCTTAGAACCCGAGGATTTCAACCGGAATATTCAACTGACACGCTTGCTTTAGAAGGTGCTCGTGGCCAGCCGACTCGCCGCATTGCGGGCATCAACTCTGTCTTCGTCATCCTCTTCATTTTGTTCGGACAAGCCGCCAGCTGGAGCCTTCGCACTCTCCTCCTCCCCGTCCCCTTCCTCAGCGACGTTGGTCATGTAGGTAGTGGAAACGCTTCTCCCCATGGGATCAACCGATCGTCGCGGTACCCCGCTCCATGCGTCCCCCTTGGGACCTTGGCTCGAGGCCATACTTGTTCGACGCACTGCCGGGTGTGCCTCACGGCCAAGCCGACTCAGGCCACCAGACGCGTCAATGGCACGGACATCAGGTCGTACGTTCTCGAGCATGGCCAGAGTCCTGCGTTCGGCCTCGATCTCCTTGCACACAAACTCACGGATGCTTGCGCGCAGATCGGCAGCCGTCCTTGCGAACCACTTGTGGCGTTCTTGAACCAAGTTCTGAGTCACTCGCCTAGTCTTTTGATAAAGATAGGCCTCGTTCTGTTTCGCGTCTTCTAGCAGGGAGATTGCCTCGTCTACCTTTTCCCGGCGGACGTTCGAGCTGGCCTTCAAACGATCCGCGGCATTAAGCTTGCTTCGTGTATTCTCCTGCGCCTGCAGGAACTCGCGAATGAGAAGTTGCCGATTCGTCAATGTCTCCTTGACGATGAAAGCATCCGAGGAATGATACTGGAGTGGATCACCAATGGTGAAGGCCTCGGCAGTAGCCTGCGCCTGCTGCGAGTCTCCGACCGTCTGGACGATCTTCCCAAGTTTGCGGTACGCGTTGGCAAGACCTTGGTGCGGCTCCTGGACGTGCATACTTCCAAGCCTGACGCCAAACTCGGATTGCCCAAGGCCAAGCCCTTGATCCGATCAGTGTCCACCCTTGGCCACAAGTAACATGAATGAATAACTCACCACGTCGGGATTTGACCAGTTTATCGACCTTGTGACCAGCATCCATAGATCCCAGATAGAAAAGTTTCACGATTGGTCGAGCCTCGGACAGGTCGGGGGTATCGTCTGGTGGGGGTGCGAACTGCTTTAGCAGCTTGCGACGCACTCCGGTGGCGGGCTGCTTTTTCTTCACCATCGGACTGTAGCCGAAGTCGCTTTCCACAAAAAGAACCATCTCGTCGTCCCTCGCGAGAACTTCGTTGTTGCAGACGTAGTTGAACCACCGCTGCATTAGCGCCTTAACCCTGATCTCATCCTCATCGGTTCCAGCACCAGCGGATGTCAGAGGCGGGGGCACAGCCGGGACGATCGCTTCGGGGTTCGCAGAGATCAGGTACTCGGCCAGCTTCACGAACTCTGAGTGCAGGCGTCTCACGTCTCGGAATTGGGTGGTTCGGAACTTTGGAAGGTTGGTCTACAACAGCGAAGGGTCAGCAGGTATTCGCGAGCGCTGCTTGTAGGATACAAACCATACATGAACATCGAATCTTAGAATTGGGTCCTTTCGCGCCGCGCGTTCGAGGCCAGTAATCTTGGCCTGGAGCTTGTACATGGGCTGCGTAGGCTTTCGAGCCTGAGGCTGCTCTTGGCTGGCACGCGCAGTGTCCCCCGACAACCGGTTGGGGTCATTCGGCTGCAAAGGAGAGGAACCTCCGCGGTGCTGCCCAGGCGAAGCGGCCCCCGATGCCGTCTCTACAGCGTGTGCTTGTGTTTCACCCTCAGAAACGGTGCTGCCGGTGTCCGGCCTGCCAAATCCAAGATCTGATGGCCCAAAGCCTCCTTCTTCCACTTGTTCCCCGACGAAACTGTTGCCTGGGACTTCTGAACCGAAAGGTTGTGGTGACGCCGGAGGTTCGCCGGCCACCGCGCCAAAGGTTGTTCGGTGGGCATGAGGCGAGGGCGCCGGTGAGTTGCCCCAGGGCGAAGCACCTGTGGCGTGATCGGAGTCGTGGACAGAGGCGCTGTAATCCATTGGGGGAGGAGGAAGATGCGGGTTCTGAGGGCCGGGAGCGGATGACGTTGATGGTCGGCAGGCACGTGGCGAGGCGAGGCGGGATGGGAGAGAGGGAGGGGTATTGCTCAATAGCCCAGCGATGCAATCACACTTGGTGAGCACGGATTGGACGTCGGAGGGAAAATGCCGAGGGGAGACAAGATGAAGTAGACCGCGTGCAGGTCGACGTCGCAGGCTTTTTGACAGGTTGGAGAGGATGACGACGAGGACCTCCGAAAGTAATAAGCTCCAAGTCGGAGGAATGGGCTGTACTCTCCCTGAGCTATAGTCTACCGATAGGCAGGCAGGCTTGTGGCAGGGACTGGTGCTTTTATTTAGACTTAGTGAATGCCCAATCAAGGTCTGAGTGGGTCTCCTCGATGGACAAGCAGGGGGGAGGGGGTCGGTGCAGATACAGGGGATGACACTGTGCATGGCCTGGTCACACACACACACATCCCCCCCCCAGCCATACAACATACACTCAAGAATTTTGTGCTTTCTCCCCGTTAACAGACATGTTCGCATCAGTCTCTTTGGGACCGGACCGTCTGGCCCAATTCACAGTATCCAGTTGCTGAATGAGCCGCAATGCCCATGCCGGCATGCCTTTTGCCAGGCCGTAGGGCTCCGTCAATAACCCTTGCCGGCCTGCTCGTCCCCGCCGTGGCACCCAGGATTGGTCCCCGGCAAAGTTGGGCCTGTGTTCGACGCCCTACGCAGAGATGGGCTCATGTGGCGGCTCATCATGAGGCTGCGGTGGAGCACATCCGCAATATAGGCATCATTGCTCATGTCGATGCTGTAGGCGCTGTCCCCGAGCTCCGGATCTTTTGCCTGGGCTGACTCTCACTCAAGGGCAAAACCACCACGACAGAGCGCATGCTTTACTATAGTGGCAACACTCGCCATTTAGGAAGTAAGGCCTCATACATGGACTCTTTCGCTCCACAACAATCAGGCTGACGGACCAATGCGCCAGATGTCGACCATGGCGACACAGTTACAGATTTCCTCCCCATGGAGCGGGCACGGGGCATCACCATCCAGTCCGCCGCTATTTCTTTCAACTGGCCCCGGGCTGAGGACTGTCGGCCAAACGAGCACGCCAAGACCATCAACCTCATAGACACGCCTGGGCATCAGGATTTCCAGTATGAAGTCCTCCGGTGCATGCCTGTGCTCGATGGTGCCGTGTGTGTCATGGACTCGGTCAAAGGAGTTGAGGCTCACACTGAACGAGTCTGGGCCGCGGCACATCAGTACCAGATCCCAAGAATCATCTTCGTCAACAAGCTTGACCGAGATGGCGCTTCCTTCAAGAAGTCAGTCTTGGACATTGCCTCGAGGCTGAAGGCGTGGCCTTTGGTCTGTCAGATCCCCTGGTGGGTCGGCGACGACTTCGTCGGCATCATCGATGTTATCCAACGCGTTGGCTACAAATGGTCAGGTGGTGGATCCAAGAAGTTCTACAACCGTGACGCCCTTCGAAGTGCACTCGGTTCGGAAAACCCGGCGCTCGCCCAAGAGGTCGAGACTGCACGCGAACAACTCATCGAGAAGCTGTGCGACTTCGATGACGATCTGACCATGGAGTTCGCGGAGCACGGAGCCGACTTGTCCGACGAGACTGTCAAGCTGAGTATCCGTCGTGCTATTTCGAGTGGAAATGGCACCGTGGCGCCGGTCTTTGCTGGAGCCAGCCTGAGGAACATCGGAGTCGAGCCTCTGTTGGATGCTGTTGTCGATTATCTCCCCAACCCTCAAGAACGCCCTCCTGTAGAGGTCACAACTGCTACAGGAACACGCAGGCTAGAGACTTTGATCACGAAGGAGGCGCTGAGACTGAAGCAGAAAGGTGCCAACGTCGCAGTTGCGTCCGTTTTCAAGGTTGTTAGTGACGTCCATCGAGGAATGCTGAGTTTCGTCCGTGTATACCACGGTGTGCTTCAACGCAATGCTGCCATGTGGAACTCGACCCAGCGTATTGCTGAGAAACCACTAGCAATGATGCAGATCCTGGCAAACAAGCACAATGACATCCCGCACCTCAAGGTCGGAGCCATCGGCGCCTTGGCGGGCTTGAAAAACGCCCGCACCGGAGATACCCTCATCATCTCTCCCGAGAAGGCCACAGAGACCCTCATCAAGAGCATCCAGATCCGGCCCGCCATCATCCCGCCAGCGGTCACTTTCATATCCATTGAACCTTTCTCTGCCACGAACGAGGAAGCTCTGAAGAACGCGCTTACAGACGCGTCAAGAGAGGATCCCAGTCTCCGGTGGACCAAAGACGAGAAGGCCGGGACATACATTCTCTCTGGAATGGGCCTGCTACATCTGGAGGTTGCAATTGATAACCTGAAGAAGTTCAAGATCGACGCTCTCTTCGGGACTATACAGGTGGACTACAAGGAATGTGTGACCTCGCAATCACAGCTGGAACAGCATATCATTGATCGTCCCGTGGCAGGGAAGCCAGGCAAGGTAGCCTGCGTGGCTTTTGTTGAGCCCCTCGATACAGAGCAGCTGACGGAATCGTGGCGCGAACGTGCCACTCGCCTCGGCTTCACTGATCTTGAGAACGAGGATGAGCTCCACCACTCCAGTTTCGAGCGGGACGGCAACATGATCCACGTCAACATCGTGCGTCCGATTCAAGACCCAAAGCTATTCGACATCGACACCGTTTCTCACCACCTGCATAATGGGGCCATTGCAGCTTTATACCGGGGCCCAAGGAAGGGCTACCCTCTGCATGGCTGCAGCATCGAAATTGTGGTAGACTGTGCCCAACACTTCTTCGGCGCAGCATCCCCTGCTCATTATCAGCAGGTGGGCTATCATTCTGTGCGCAACGCCTTCAAGAACGCCCACGACCAGGACAAGATTGGGCTGCTGGAGCCCGTGATGAAGGTGGAGATCGTGTGTCCTGAGGCGGTGGCGGCCCAGGTGAGGCATGATCTGTCCTCGAGGCACGGGGGGCAGGTCATGGAGACGCAAGATCTGAACGAGACGGCGTCCGGAGATGGGGAGATAGACCTGGAGCAGGTGTATGCACCACCAGACCCGTATGAGTCTGTGACCACGTTGCGGCAACAAACGAAGGGCGCAACGAGGATGCTCAAGCTCAAGGCAAGGGTGCCTCTGAGAGACATGCTAAATTATGATCAGCATCTGAGGAGCTTGACCGAGGGCCGGCACAGCATCCAAATGGAATTGGACAAATTCGAGAGGGTGACGGCAAATAGAGAGAAGCTTCTGTAGCGAAAAGTCTACCTAGAGTTCTGTACAAAGTCGGCTGCCACGTCGAGTTAGCTGTGTAATATGACGATTTGGAAACTACCTCATAAATGCGCGTCTCTTTTCACCGAAATGCGAAAAATTGTGTATTCGGATGCCTAGTTTGGGTGTGAGGATTGCGAAGCTGGTCTTTCAGCGTCAGCCGCCTGAGTGCTTCAGCTGTCCAGCTTCCCGGCAGTGGGGCAAGCGGCCTGCAGGCCCCGGACCTTGGCACCTACGTCCTCAGCACATGAGGCGAGCAAGCAGCTTTCCTTCCAACCAGTCTCAAGTACAATCCACTCCCTCTCTCTCACTCCTCCGAATACCTTCCATAGCTCCATCACCGGCCGGATCGCTGCTGCCAAATATTTGCCGAGTCGAGCTCGAGCAATCCGAGAACTGTCGCCCGGTTGAGTGGCCAAGCTCGCAGGTTGTCTCGGGCTCACTGTATTGGTAAGAGTCTGGCATCGCCTGTCGACGAGTTGCGGGAAGATGGCGCACATGACAAACCCGCTCGCAACTGCCGAGCAACTGTACCAGCGGAACAACCTCAGCGCCCTTCCCAACGGCTTGCAGGATGTCATCTTCTACTTGACCCAGTCCCTGACACAGGCTGCGGGTGTTCTTCTCCAGCTCCCCCAGTCCGCCACGGCTCAGGCGAACGTGGTCCTTGCCAGATATTGGCTGGCAGAGCCTCGCCCGCTTCTCACGGCTGAGTTCAGTGTAAGTGTTGGTCCATGCACCGACTCTGATGATCTAACCACGCTTACTTTTGGACATAGGACGTGTCAGCCGCCTGCGTATTCCTCGTCTCAAAGATGGGCTCGCGCCCTCGCTCGCCTAGGGACATCTCAAACGTCTACGCCTATCTGCTGTCCAGCAGCTCGTCCTTCATGAGGAGCAAAGGTGCGCAGCCGCCTGCGGACGACCCATCGTGTTACTACCTGAGCGATTCCGACTACTTCGCCTTCCACAACCGTATCTTGGCGCTGGAGGCGCGGATCCTCTACGCGCTGTCCTTTGACACGCACGTGGCGCTGCCTCATGCCCTGGCCGTCACGTACCTCCAGACCCTGGACTTCTGCAACCAGCCCAAGGGGTCCATCTCCAGGCGGACGGTCGAGTATCTCAACACGGCACTGCTCTCCCCGCAGCTGCTGTACCTAACCCACCAGCCGAACATGCTGGCAGTCGCGGCCATCTACAACGCCGCCAAGGACGTCGGGGCAAAGATGCCCGAGTGCGAGTGGTGGGAGGTCTTTGACGTGGAGCGAGAGGAGCTTGGGTTCCTTGTCGTTGCCATGCGCAGCCTCGAGGGTTGGGTGAGGAAGCAGCGCGAGGAGTTCCCGTGGATGACGGAGGGCATGGCCACGAGGAAAGCAGTCCAGGCGGAGCTGCTAGCGAGAGGTATCCGCAACGGCAACGGCGGCCAAGCTGAAGATGAGGAGGCTGCGATGATGTCAGAGATGGACAGAGTGAGGGAGCAGGCAGACGCTCAGCCTTGACCAGACGATAGTCTATTCGCGGGCTCCAGGACGGGCAGGCCAAGTAGTTGCTGCCGTTGCTGCCGTTACTCGTATCACGCTGAAGGTTTGAGTAGCAAAAAATGTAGGGCATAGGTTTGTAAATGTTGCCCTGTTTAGATCGTTGTGTCTGTGCGACACGAGGAAGGGACCACGTGCCCACAGACTAATTGTGTCTTGTTGCACTGCTATCGGCATTGATTTTTTTGCTCAAACACTGGGTCTTTGGGCGTTTACCACTATGTGAAGGGACCGTAGGCCTTCGGAATGTGTACGGATGAAGAACGAAACCAGTCAGATCCTTGTGCGATTGGGACTGTTTCCTCCACCACATGATTTCGGAGTGTAGCTGCAAAGGTTGACACCCTCTCCTCTGCTCCGTTCCATCTGGACCTCCGTTTGAAGGCAGAATATTCTGGCGCTTATCAGGGAGCTGAGTGCTGTGCCGCTGTCGTACATCGTCCAAGATATTCTCAGACACCAATAAGAGGGATGGTTTCGTTCGTGACACCCATTGGCTCGAAGGGACCAATAAGAACACTACCTAGGTAGGTTATATGCAGTTGGTTGACGATGTCCCTCCAGAACTAGGCCTGCCCGGGGCTGTGCTGCAGGGGCTCCATCTTGTCACGTCGCGAGGCGTTTTGGTCTGGCTCGAAATGGAAGCTCTGGCCGCACATTTCGGACACTTGGCGATGCAGAGCATGCATGGAAGGGTATGATCTGGCGCCAGCCACTGTTGCGGTGTTTGGAGATGTCTCCTGGCTCGAAAACGCGGCCTCCAGGCTGCCATGCTATGGAGTATCCCCTCTCGTGCTAAATATTAGATATGTAGGCTTGTCCTTTAATTGAGGCACCGGACAGTCTGCCCACTCTCTTCCCAAATCCAACCCTCCTATTGTCATAATATTGAAAGTCTTTACAATACAGATTCTGCGGCACAATTTGACGTCAAAAGCATTGAAGAACTCTTGCTACATCAATCTATCATCTCCTACACACCTGCGTCTGAAAAAGAACAAATCACATCAACCAGCAGAAGCCATTTCCTACACAGAACTCCTGCAAGATGGCGCGCGTTGTGAGTTATGCTCCTGTCCGAGTTGAACTGTCCATTGTTTTCCAGTCCACTAATTGTGAATGCACAGATACTCCCAATGAGGTCGCGGCTGGCCCAGCCTACTTCTTCCGTGTCCCAAAACAATATTGGCCCTGCATCAAACACTCCCCGAGCACACAATGCAAGACCAACTGCGGACGAGCCTGTGAACTCTACCCACGATCATTCAAATCCAGGCACATCTGATGACGAGAGTGGAGCTTCTCAAGATCTAATGCCATCTATCGAACGAAGTCCAAGCCCAGCACTCGCAAGCAGACAGTCGTCCCAGCCGCCCAGAACAGGCCTGGACATGAGAGACATAGGTGATGCCATCGATGGCGTCGTCCATGGCGAAGACACACGCCGTACCGCTGCATCTCTTGTGGTATCGCCGGCTGGGCATTCGCGTAGGAGGTCCAGTCCAAGGTTGGAGCCTGTCATGCATAAGGTTGAAGATGAGGAACCGCCGGAGGATGAGTTCCATGACACAAACTTCCAGGAAAGACTGTCTGAAGCCAGAAATACGCTAGAGAACTTGGCGAGAGTCCTTTCCAGCAGCTCCATCCATCTCGACCCTGACTCCACAGTTAAGCGGCATCATCAGGACGCTGAGAGCCTCAGCAAATTTCAACCGCTCACCACGCGGACAGTGGGACTTGTGGGAGAGTCTGGGGTCGGGAAAAGCAGTCTGATTAACTCCCTCCTGGACCGGAGCTCACTGGCACGAACCACTGGGAGGGGCTCTGCTTGCACCTGTGTCGTGACCGAGTACCACTTCCATGCCGCCGACAACTATGTTATCGACGTGGAGATGTTCTCCGAAGATGAGTTGTGCGAGCAGCTTGTCGAGTTATTGGGCAGCTACAGGGCCGGTACCGGACAGGAGTCCCAAAACAAAGTCGAGCTTGCAATTGACACATTCAGGTCCATGTTTCCCGACAAGTTGCAAGACGAGGAATGGATTCTCAGAGAAGCCGAGAGCGTGGTCCTGAACCAGTTCAAGACATGGGCGAAAGAAACCAGACGCCTTGGCTCGCCAGGGAGGCGGATCGCCGAGACCCTGGACCAGTGCTCATCACTTCTCCTCCCGCTCAGCTCGGAGCCCAACGATCCACTGCAGCCGTCGCTGTGGCCATACATCCGCAAGATCAAGGTGTACTTGAATGCACACATCCTCAGCAAGGGCTTGATACTGGTGGACCTCCCTGGACTCCGGGATCTGAACTCAGCACGCCGGAACATCACTCAACAGTATGTCCGGAACTGCCACGAGATATTCGCGGTCTGCAGCATCAAACGAGCCATAACAGATGTTGGTGTCAAGAAGGTGTTTGAGATCGCAGCACAGGCATGGCTTGAACGTGTCGGTATCATCTGCACCAATGCGGACGATATCAATGTCAACGAGGTCCACAACGATTGGGACGAGGAAGAAGCTCAACCTATCAGAGACTTCAAAGAGTCCCTGCGGGCCATTGACAGAGAAATCGAGGAGATCAACGAAGAGTTTACGAGCTTTGACGGATTGCCGGAAGACGACGCGGCATCCTATCGAGACAGATTGGCCCTTTTTGAGAGGAAAAGGATACTCGAAAATCAAAAGAGCACAATTGAATTCCAGCTCGAGGAACGTGCTATCATGACGCGGAATTCTCACGTTGCAAATGACCTTGAGGCGGAGTATAGACCCCAAGCTCACGGGGAAACTCTCAACGTGTTCTGTGTTGGGAACAAGATGTACCAGGATAAGCGAAACCTGGACAAGTCTGTTTCTCGGAAGTACTTGGATCTCTCCGGTATTATTGAGGTGCGGAAGCATTTGGTCGCTCTTGTTGGCGAGAGTCAGTTGCGAGCATCAAAGAACTTCCTGGAGCACCAGGTGCCAGCACTGTTGCGGGATGTCGAGATCTGGGTACAGTCTGGCGCTGGAAGTGCCTCGGCTGAGGAGAAACGAGCCATCAGAGATGTCCTGAATAAGGTCGAGAAGAGTCTTGAAAAGGTTGGTCTAGCACCCCTGCCTCATCCGACTTATCTCTGACGGCAATTCTGACACTCGATAATCAGGGGCTCACGTCCAGACGGTCACCAGTGAGCACTATCACGAGGTGCCTGAATGAGTCTTTCGAAACCAGAATTTGGGAAGGTACAGAAATACTCATGCAACTGACACTGCGAGAAAATTTGTACTGACGCTGGCCTGGTTCTAGGTCGACAGATTTCAAAATGGACTGAAGCTTCTAGGGATGCATGCATGGATTGGAACCAAGTCAGCCAAACCTAACCATATATCCAATATTACAAGCTAATCTGATCTACTTTAGTGGCACCACAGTATTACATCACCTCCACATCACAATTTCTTGATCCCCCTGTATAGTAGACAGATTCTAACATTGATAGGTTCCTATGCCGCTTGGCTTCGCAACAAGGGAGATCATCATACAACTACCATGGGATCCCGTAACTGGAACCAAGATGTGATGGAAGAGATGATTACCGATACCAAGTTAACTTGGAATGGCATCCTCTCTGAAATTCGGTTTCATAAGGGGACCTTGAAGCAGATTGTAGCTGCCTGCTGGGAGGAAGCCGTTACCCTTCTAGGTTGGTGGTCGCTGAGAAACCTTTCACCGCTGATTATTCTAACTGTTTCTCCCATGTGCAGAATCCGAGTGGCCAGAGTCCAATGGTCTGGGTAACGAAATCGGCCGAGCTCTCGAGGTCCGGAAGGACTTGCTCCTCGACACGGTGGAAGACATATTTGACCGCTTCGATAACCTCGTGTCGTACGTGATTTGTCCGGAGGGCCGTGGGGTGAACACCGTTGTATTAACATGATTCAGGGATCTACGCGTAGACACCCTCACAGCGCTGCTCGGTACGATGATAAGGCGGATCATGTCTCGCGTCTGCCAAGAGGCGATGCAGCATCGCGGTAGGTGAACATCCGAGTGTGGCACATGGTACCCAGGCTACTCAGTCTACAAAGTCTGACCAAACCTTGAACAGGCAACGGATGCACAAGACTGCAACAAGCAGTTGTCAACAGGACTTTTGCAAACGAAGGCGTGTTTCGCGACATCACCAGGGAGCTGCGACAGGGCTTCAGGGGCCATACAGAGCACCTGCAGCAGGCGTTGATTGATTTGGTCTCGACGCAGCTCGACGAGACACGGGCCACTTTGGATATTACAAGAGAGGAAAATGCTGTGCAGGAGAACGAGAGGGACCCCGAGTTTCGGCAGCGTGTCGCCGACGAAGTTGCGAGGGCTAGGAGCCTGATGGGGATGTAAGACACTAGTATGCGTCTGTTGCAAGGACATTCTGATTCCAAGCTGGTGGCCAAGTCAACGTGTTTTTTCTTTCTTTTTTAAAACAGTCTTTACCATTGATTATGTCTTCTGTTGAACCATTCGATCCGCCCCGTCGTCCCCGGACGTGGCCTCCTGCTTGAGTTAGGCCCATACTGTATCGCCATTGATTTATGATAGGTTTTCGTGTGACTGCGATCTTGGTGTAAGTTCATATAGCTACTTGGGCAATCTTTAGGTACAATGACTGCATTTCTAGTCGTCCTCATTAAAAAAAACTCACAGACCCCTTGCTGCTATTGAAAGCTCAGTGCAGGACGTCAGGATGAGAGCAACGAAATCTAGTTATTTAGACTGCAACCCACTCTATAAAAGCCCGGACTCGCCTGCGTCTCATAGGTTCTAGCATTAATCCCTTTGCGGCCCAAGTCATGACCCATACATTATCCTCCAACATTGTGACATCTACTCAGACTTTCCGCCTATCCTTGGGTATGACTGCAGCTTCGTCCTCGCGAAAATGTTGGAGAGCTAGGTCCCCTGCTCTCTCCAATCTTGACCCACATTCCAGAGAGAGACTTCGATCAAAGCAAATCAACCGGTCGACCTCTTCTGAGACCATCAAGTTCTCCCTTCCACGCTTTCTTCCGATGCTAGGAATTGACATCGCGGCCTAAAAGGCGCAGAAATGGTCGGAACTCACTCGGAAACGGTCGCTGGGCAAGGAGATGTATTCTGAGGGTCAAAGACCTCGTCTCCAGGAAACACGGGCCAGATTTCGTTGATACCGTATGTTGTGGAATTCTTTTCCGTAGCAGTCACAATGATCCACCATGTGTCTGACCACGGAGGCTCTCCATCCCTGGGGTTGATCAAAGGCACGAATGTGAAGTTCCCAGTCGCGCCGCATACCCTGCCGACTTCCAAATGCGCATAATCGTCGCCGATGACCGCGTTGACCGTGTAGTCGGTGATGAAGTCGTCGCCGGGGGACTGTATGTAAAGTCCGCTCATTGTCATCCTGTGGTTGAATAGCAGGTCGAAGTCGCCGCCACCCCAATAGGGAATATAGTCTTCCACTTCGATTGTGTTGATGTCGCCGTCTGTGTGCTTTCCAAATCCACCGTAATTCTTTTGGGGCCACGGGTTCAGCGTCTGAGCCATTGCCGAAGCGGCGAACAGGATTGCTGCGTAAGCTGGCGTGTTGGGCAACATCCTGGCGAGGATAATGAGAACCAAGATGAAGAAGGCTGCATGGGTTGAGATGCAGGAGCCCGGCAGTGAGAAAGAGCAAGGACCCGGCTTAAATAAGCCCCCGCAGACTCACCATATCATTCCACCTCAGCGGTGAGGATCCGAAAACTCGTATAGGCAGAAGGATCGATTTTGGAGCCCATGAAGGTTGTGCCTATGTTGAGTCTAGCTTACGCTGGCTAATGCAAGTGTTGAATCCTCCAATGCTACGCCAAAATGAGTCTCCATGGGCGGCGCTGCTGCCGCATGAACATGGTGAAATTAATGGCCCGGGAAGAAAGTATCTTTCAGGAGAAGACTCATAAATGGCTTTAAAATGAATTTGGGTGTCCCTCATCTTGACTGTGTTCTTTCCAAACTATTCATCGAGAACTTTCCATACCCCATTGCAGTCGTTGAACTTACTCCCATCACAAGGACCGATCTCCAGCAGCCTCACGCAAGAAGCTAGCATAGCGGTCCATGACCACTGGTCTGAACGCGCGAAGCTGTTCGTCCTCAGGCATCTGTACAAATTCCATCTGTCGCAAATTCGGCAGCAGGTCAGCAAATACCCGCGCAGACTGCTCAATCCGCTGCCGCTCTCCCGCGTCTTGAATCGCTGGGCCTTGCAGCGACTTCACACGCGTTGCAAACTCGTTCCTTAGTTGCTCGAGACGATCCCCGTCAAAGTCGGGACCGCCACCTTCCTCTTATACATCCCAGCCACAGCCCAGGTACATTTTACGCAGCGCATGATAGTGATTAACCTCGTTGCGGAAGAACCAGGTCCCAAAGTCTTCTCCGCCGCTATTCTTCTGTTGGTACTGATTCTGAACCTTCTGCAAGGCTGTCTCGTCGTCGGCACGATTGGGAGCCGCTTCGTTGAACAGGCGCGGATGGTGAGCTTGTGGACTCAGGAATCTGACAGTTGGTGAGATGATCAAACTTGGTCTGCGGGACTCTTGATTGTTGCCACCATCGACTACAGGCACCCAGTCTAGTTTGCGGATCCGAGTGATTATTTGTGATAATGTGTCGCCGATGGGGTGGGCGGGCATAGTCTGCCAATCTTCGGCAGTCTCCCTCGGGTTTGCTAGCACTCGGTATTCGATGATGATCCCTGTGCAGAGACCGTTAGTTCAGAGAAATTATAATCGAGGATTTTTGGGGAAGGGGAGCTGGTTACCACCTTGTCGAGCATCCAGAAGCATGTGCACTCCAGCGTTCATAGGCCCACCGTTAAACTTTGTGAGGCGCAAGACCCAAGGCGGAATACTATAGCCACACATACGCCCGTACCAATACTAAGGCCGTAATCCTCCCCGATATATTAAAAGGCCTTAATGTAATCATCTGGGAGGCACTCGGTCGTCTTAGGCTTAAGGTGAGCGTGAAGCCCGTGATAAATGTCGAGGACTTCTACCAAGGTCTATATGAGGACTACTATGATGATGACGACAAGGATCGAGCTCCGCGTCCCGATCGGGACCTCATGGTCATCAGTAATAATCGAGCACTACGCATGAGCCTAGGCTTGGGCTTAGAGGAATATGAACACATGGACACCGAGATTGCGGAGTATAGCGCAGCAGCGAGACTCCGCAAAGCAAAGAGGTATACCAGCCTAATAAGCCAGCCCATAAGCAGCTTCAGATAGCATACATTGCTATAAGTAACATTATTAAACCCATTCCCCTATATAATAAACTTAGTGCTGATTTTAATTTCACTTAAAGTATAGCAATGAGGAGAGCTTAAAGTCTTTTTATTCATATTGTGCGATCATTGCTAGGGTCAAGCCTAGCAGTGCTCGCTGGATGTGAATAGCCAAATCGAAACGGACTGGTGATGGCTACCTAGGTACGTTGCTAATTGCTCAGCACGAGCACAAGGCCCGAGCATGTTGACAGGACTTGATCCATTGGCAGATTTGCACAAATTCACTGCAAAGGTCAAGCTCGGATTTCCCCAGCTATTCTTCACGTTGCACAGCCGATTACATGCGGAACTTGGACACTGCGATTCCTTGTCAGAAGCTTTCTGCAAGTACAGCCCCGACCTGTGCTCGTAAATGCATGCCATGCTCTTGAAACAACTGCCGTCGTGGCGAATACGAGAGAGAGCCGCGTCGTCCGGGCGAGCGATGACGAGGCTCTTTAATTCTCAGAAGGACCTGGGTCATCATCGATGAGGAGGCTATCGAGCAGACTGACTGGTGGCTGCAAGGGGAGCAGCAAGCGGCACGGCCGGGAAGCATATAATAGCGTCGGCAGTCATAACGGGGGGTGCGCAAGCTGGTGCAGTGGGTACAACTTGATGCATGTAGGTGGCTGAAGCACACAATCTATTAACATAGGTGTAGGAATGCAGGTACTTCTCGGCGAGGGCCAAGCTTGCTTGCTTCCCAAAGGAACCCTGGTCACTGTCGCGGTGACGTAGGATCGTTATGCTTGTCAGTGCGCTCAGCACGGACTCGAAGAAACGTCCGGTCGGTTCAAGATGGCTTGCGACGTGGCCCCGAACCCGATTTTGCGGTTCATCACACAGCAAATCAGAGGGAGTGCTCTCTGTACACGTTGTAGACTACAGACCGTTGTCAAGAGCATGTCCACGCGTCGCCGCCAAGGGCTGGGGACGGTATTGTGGAAAGGGGTTGCGACCGTCTGTCGTCTGGATTCCCCCGCTGCACCACCCTAGAGAGAGAAACATTATGCCCTGAAAGAAATACAGATACCTACTTGCTGGTAAGTAGATACCTATCTATGCAGATGGGATGTTCAGGAGGCACGTTCGGGGTCCAGCGCACAGACAAGGCCGGAACCATGAGCTCATGGGGGGGATTAGCATATCTCGGTACCGCGTGCCGGCGCCAAGAAGCTCGAATTCGGATGCTCGTTCACTTTCCCATCTTCATGTCCTCCTCCTCCTCCTGACTTAGACCTCTCCCCAGGCCCGCCCGCCCCCCCTCAGACTCCGGCCAGGAGGATCGACTTGCACAGCCTGTCAGAAAACTCCGCACCGACAACATGACCGCCCTTTGTCCTTCCTAGCGACGACAGAACGGTGCACCGTCCAGCCACATTCCACATTCCACTGTGCACCTGCACGACCTGCACGCGACCACCCTTTCCACGCCGGTTCCCGCCTCAATCCCGTCCGCCAACCGTCAAACTCGATCAGACCCGGGCCTCCCCTCGAACATGCCGTTTCGTGTTGCACAGTAACGGCGATCCTCTTCTGTTCACAGTCAACCAACTGGGCCGCCGATACCGCCATCATGCTGCTTCTCCACCAGACCGGTAGCCTGAAGATTGGGGAGACGGTCCGATATACAGTCACCTATACGCCGTCGCAGGATCGCATTCTGCCCTCACCCGAGTGCCTATATTTGCGAATAAAAAATAGCTCTGCCATCGCCCTTCGGGCCGCTTTCGTCCACGGCCCTTACAACCTCTCCGCTGCCGCCTACCCCGCCACTTTCAATCCAAATGAAAAGTTTGAGGGCGCGCGCCTATACGGCGTCCCGGAGTTTGAGCCCATGCTCAAAGCCGGTGGGACCTGGACTTGCCACTTGGTCGTACCGGAGACAATAAGACAGACTGCGGGTACCGGAGGCTCTAGCCACTTCGGCAACGGGCCGGAGCATGACGGTGAGAGCGTCTCATGGATTATTGAGGTGGCATCACAAATCATTTTTTCGGCTTCTGCTGCTGTCCATTACGATGTGCTGTTGGCGCGGGATGAGAAGTCTTTGACTCTAAACTCGGGCATCCCTGTTGTTGGAAACCACGCCCAGGTCCCGCAGCCAGGTCGGGTCAGTGACTTCCAACAGAGCAAAGGCGCCAAGGACGGCCGCCATAATGCCCAGAACAAGGGAGTGTTCTCTAGGGCAATACACCTGAAGGTTGAGGACACTGCAAGTCTTTGGAATACCCCCGAACTGCCGGGCGCTGGGCAGTCACCGCCGCAGACTGATGCTGTCAAGGGCACAGACACGGAAGCGGTCCAACCAGCTCGAGGCCCAAACGAGCTCCAGGATGAGGATCGGAAGCCAAGGGAAAAGAAGCATGTGCACCTGGTCATGCTCACACACGGTCTCCACAGCAACCTGGGCTCTGACATGCTGTTCCTCAAGGAGAGCATCGATGCCGGGGTGAAGCAGGCCAAGATCGACGCCAGGGCAAGACGAGCAAAGGAGAGGCAGGGCCGGTCTCAAAAAGCCAAGGGGCCAGGCGGCGAAGAGCACACCGACTCAGGTGTGATGCTGGATGACCCTTACGACGAGGTCTCGGACGACGAAGAAACCATTGTTCGTGGGTTCTCCGGCAACGCCACCCGTACGGAGAGGGGCATCAAGTACCTGGGTAAAAGACTTGCTCGATACGTCTTGGCCATCACCTATCCCGATCAACCTTTCCTCCCGGCTGGTAAGGCAGCTCAAGAGGTCCTTTCGCATACTTTGAAAGGTGAATCAAGTTCCCACAAGGATACTGAAGGCAAGGCGTCGCATAAGCACAGTTCCGTCCACAAGAATGCGACAGGATTCGAGGACAGGGGTTACAAAATCACCAAGATTAGTTTCATCGGACATTCTTTGGGTGGCTTGATCCAGACCTACGCCGTGGCCTATATCCAGAAGCACTCGCCCCAGTTCTTCGACCTCATCAAGCCCGTAAACTTTGTTGCACTGGCGACCCCATTCTTGGGTCTCAACCACGAGAACCCAATGTACGTCAAATTTGCCTTGGATTTCGGACTCGTTGGCAGGACAGGACAGGATCTTGGACTGACCTGGAGAGCACCGACAATCGCGAGGAATGGCTGGGGCGCAATCGTCAGCAACCTAGGCGAGAACGCTCACAAGAAGGTCATGGGAGAGCCACAGTCCGAGTCGAAGCCGCTACTTCGCATACTGCCCACCGGCCCGGCACACATAGCTCTCAAGAAGTTCCGGAACAGGACCGTGTACTCCAATGTCGTCAACGATGGGATTGTTCCTCTTCGTACCAGCTGCTTGTTATTCCTGGACTGGCAGGGCCTGGGCCGCGTGGAGAAGGCACGGCGGGAAGCCGGCCTGGTGGAGACTGTCGTTGGCTTCGGCTGGGCTGAGCTCACTGGTGCAAACGTGACGTCCCCTAGGAATGGTCCATGGACCCCCCGGGAAGGCAGCGAGAATGGCAGCCCGGGGTCGGGAGCGGCCACGCCTGTTGGTGCCGGGGACTCTCATGAAGTGCCTCAGCCCCCAACCGACGCCATGATGGAGGATGACCGACAAAGTCTCAGGACCGTCGCCACACCATACCAAGATGAAGCCTACCCGTCGTCCACGGCTGTCACTAACAATACGAACCCATTCACCGGATTCTTCTCCTTCTTCAAGCACAACAGCGAAACTCCGAAACAACCGGCGTCACCAACTACAAAACAAAAGAAGATCTATCAACGCAGTCAGACCCTACGCTTCGACGAGAACGCATCGGAATCGTCACAATCATCCCAGAAGTCCAAGGTCACATCCGGCCAAGAACTAGGCGCGGATGCGGACGGCAGCCTCTCAGCACCCCCAAAGACGACATTTTTTGAGTCTGCAGGAGACCTCCTTAACCCAAAACTGCCTTCTGTCGATTACATCATTGATCCTTCAACGAGACCGAGAACAATTTTCCACGATCGGGTTTACCATCCGTCAGATATCCCACCGCCACCCCTAAAGAAGCGCCCAACTGGCACCTTGGCTCTGCGCAGGAAGTCGTTTAACACAGTGGCATCCTCCTCGAGCCGTAACTCGCAATCTGGGTCTTCTTCAGCTCATCAACCCCCTCCACACCAGGACTCACTGTCTTCAACAAAGGATTATGACGATACCGAACACACAAACCCAGACAAGGACCCTTCGGAGGTCATTGACAGCTCAAACATGAATGTGGAAGAGAAAATAGCCCGCGCCTACCACCGCGATCTTTCTTGGCGGAAGGTCTTGGTCAAGCTGGAGCCAGATGCCCACAACAACATCATCTGTCGCCGGATGTTCGCTAACGCGTTCGGCTGGCCTGTGGTCAAACATCTCGTCGACGCTCATTTTAGCGACTCGTGCACCGCTCGACTGCGCGATGAAGATGAGAAGAATACCGAGAGGGCCAAAGCGACCGGCCAGCCTCCCGATGAGCACGGCGGCGAGACCAAATCGCCTCCTGGCCCGACAGAGGAAGCCATGCAGTCGAGTCAAAACAAGAGCGCCTCGGAAGCCCCACATAAGAACGCGGAACCCGGCGGGCACAACAGGACGATGAGCGAGAACCTCGAGGCTCGGGATAAAGTCCAAGACCTCCCAAGCAAACCCGTGGACCATTCCCCGCCGGTTTCGCGCCCCGTGCGGCAGAGACTTGACTCTGTAGATTGGAGCGACAGGGACTGGGCAGACTCCGAAAGCGAGATGGATGAGGCGAACTCGAGCGGTGGTCAGCAGAAAGACCACGGCCTGACAGGCAAGACGGCTTCTCCTGAGCGCACCTCAAGCCCTGTCGGTGGGTATTGGACCGAGAAGATAGTCGGCAAAGGCGCGATAAAGAGAAGGAGCAATTCGCCAAAGACTCAGGTCCCAGGAAACCCGAGTGCGGCTGAACCGTCGAGGCCTGTATCTGGCGGCGCGGGCCAACCGGCCGCCGAGACCACGAAGCCGGATGACGTGGATTGATCTGGGGCATGGGCGAGGCAGAGAGGATATTGGAGTAACTTAACGTGCATTATCAGCATGGCGTGGAACGGCAAGGCAACAGCGATGCACGTGTTTTGATACCAGAGCTTACTACTATTGGAATTAATACCACAAGAATAGATCCTCACACTTGGCCTAATTCTAACGAGATCCTGTCGCGACGACAAGATCGGGGCAGTGCTTCCAGCATGATATGATGAGCAGATGGACTTGGGAGTCACTTAATCACTCGGATGGCCCTCCGTGTCACCGGCCGTTGCTTTGGAGCTGGTCCAACTAATTTAGCAGTGAGACTCGGGATGGCCGGTTTCCCACGGATGGAAAGTCCAGCCCCTCGGGTCCGGCTCGGACGTTGTCAGGCGCAACGCCGACCCCCCTCCGCGTTGACATATGCAGCCCAACAAAGCGGCGCCGCGGGCCAGCAGGTCCGACATCAAGATTGATCCCGTGTAACTGTAGGGGGTTAGCACTGCGAGGAACTGCAAACCTACGCTACTACCTTGGATAGGCTGCGCCTCCCCTCGTCAGGACGAGCAAGGAGCCGAGTCGCGAGGGTGTGGAACCGGCACCGACGCGCCGGGATCGACTGGGCCACGGGCGGAAAGAATCGGCGGTCGGCGGTTACACGGCGTGGAAGCCGATGGGCTGGTCTTCTGAACCAGGACCGCATCCTCCTCACACGTGACGCTGCTTGCTTGCTCCTAAATGTCACAGAACGAAAAATGACGGGACGAGGCTCGAGGGCACCACTCGTGATAGCAGGCGCAGACATTGGAGTGGCTGTGTGCAGGCAGCGCCACATCGAAGGTGGACGGACCGAGGGCTATAGACGTGTGCGGACTCTGCGGAGAGATATCGCACCGCCCACGAGACTCTGTTTCTGTGGCTGACCGAATATTAACACACGCCGCGAACTTGGCTGTGTAACATGCGTCCTCTGAGTGGATCCCTGCTCCGTGGCAGGCTTGGGGATCCTTACACTGACGCCATGGGCTGCTTGCTTATCTAGCTAATAAGTAACAGCGCTTGCTTTCTATGAACCATGTCATCCACATCTGGCGCGCAGGTCGTGTACATACCTCGGCATCCCTTCTTGCCGCACGTCGCGACAAGCCCGCAACCGGCGTCGGCGACGGGCGAGAGAGTTACCGAGCCGAGTAAAGGGGATCAGTCATTCGGTGTGCCAGACCATTGCTGAGAAGGAGACGAGTCAGGTCGAATGCGTGGTAAAGGTCGGAAGTGCTTTGATTAGCCAGTAGTAGCAGTGCGCATTTTCATGGAGCCGCTTCCCAGGCGGGCGGCGGCTGAGGGCTTTTCTACTATGTCCGTTGGGCAGATAAAGCCCGGCGCAAGTGGCAAGCCTCTGGCCTGCCTGACTGTGGTCATCTGAGTACGCAAGGCCCGAGTCTCTGCTTTATGCTACGCAATGAAGGGCCATGGGCGCAACAGAGGTGTGAGGCTCAGGAGGGTCTCAGGGGTGTGTGCTGCTTTAGAAAACTGATGTGGCATTCTAGGGCGACAGGTCGGGATATGGCCGCCTCGGGTCGGTGATAGTGTCGTTGAAATACCGGCTCCGCAACGGCATGTTCATATTCTAAACTTGTTCTAGAAGCCGGCCAGTACGGCAGGATCGTCGCTTGCCACTTGGGCTATGAAACGCTCAGCAGCATAGGACTGTACGGAGTATGTGGTGACACCCTAGAGTTTGGAAATGGTGTCCATGTTTACATGGCTTCCCGACTAGGCAAGTACACGCCGTCGACCCACACGATAGGGTCCTGGCGACGGTCATGCAGATCAGCCACCACTGCTCCTGGGCTGTCTGTGGTTTGCCTCAATCAACGGGCGCGGGGTGGTATCGTGGGAGGTATCGTAGGTGCGACAGAGAGATGTGTGGTGATAGGTGCCGCTCGAGGCATGATTTCGCATCATGTATCAGTGAACCATGGCAGGGTTGTACAATAGATGAGCCAAGTTGCAACCTGTTCCTGTTCCAAGACGGCCGAAGCTGCATGTGGATTTTCAGTCAGTCAATCGGGGTGTCCGTGGCTTAGGAGAGGTGTAGGAGGAGAGGGACAAAGATCGGCCATGGCGGACTTTAGCGGAGCGACTGGGGTGACTAATCCAACGCCGCGCGCGCGACGGGATGATGCAAGCCGCGGTTTGTAATGTTGCTGTACCAATACCAAGCCTCCTCCTCGACAGCAACAGCTCGTGGGTTTCTAATGTCTAGCAATCCACGCACCCGAGAGCTATGGGAACAACTCTGGAACAGCGTGGTCACTTCTGGGAGCGGCGAACCCACGCCCTTGCCATACACGCCTCCCCAAGCCGCACATGGTGTGTGCCTCAAGGACGGGCAAGCATGTCAACGACCAGCCCCCCCTCCAACATCTTCTAACCATCAAGTGCCCCCGAAGTACATCAGTTCCTCTATCGGTTCATCCCGTCTCATTCGTCAAAGGTACTGGCTGGGCACAGCGTCACAGCTCGCCGCGCGGGAAACGTCACCAGCATGCCGCTTTCATGTACCTCGAGGCTGTTCATGGGCACTTCCAGAACTGGGGCCCTATGCACATATATCTAGTACCGCAAGCCCAGGGCTCGGCATTGGAAACTCATATAATGCCGCCTCGGGTGTCGTATCCAGGTGCTGGACAACCCATGGGTAAGCCCATTATAGCTTCGGATCATCGCGCTGGGCCACTGGGCTGCTTTTGTGCGCTCCCTCTTGCCTGCGTTACGATCTCATACTTCCCTCACCTGGCCAGACGATGAACTACACACGGAAGAGTAAGACTACCTACCTCTCTTGGTCTCCCCAAACATGAAATCATTTAGTGATGAACCTAGGCTGACAACATCCAAGGAGCCCTCCTCGCCTGCGACTTCTGTAGACACAGGAAGCGGCGGTGCGATGGGAACCACCCTTGCTCTACCTGCCTCGAGGCGGCGGCTGATTGCATATACAAAGAGCTCCCCGTGGATCGGTGAGTCTGGCACTGAATCCAAGGCCGACTTGCCACTCCTCTCGGGCCCTGGGCTAACTTCCCACCTAGTGTTGAGCCTTCATCCTCTTCCCAGGGAGTCGTCGCCGAGAGGCTGAGCCGGATAGAGGCGTAAGTCGCACCCTCAAGCTGGTCCAGGCTTCCGTGTGGCGAGGAGCCCATCGCTGGCCAAGCCCTCTGCCCCATCACCCCCACGTCCCAAAAACACTGTCATCCATACCTACCTGCTGCCACCCTCCTGCCTTGATGTGGGTTCGCCTCTGCTGACAGTCTTGAGCAGGCTTCTGGAGGAGCAGGGGCGGAGATTGAACGACATGGCACGGGGAGATCACTATGCTTACGCCTCGACTCCCGCCTCTTTCCCGTCTTTCCGCTCTTCCCCTCAGATCCCAGCTGCCTCGCCCCTCTCCGTGTCCAATCGATCGCTGGAAGCTGCCGACGTCAACTTTGAGAATGCCCAGTTCCTGATCCCGGCGGGCCACACGGCCAGCTCTATCTGGCTTCTGTCACTCCCAGCCATCCAGTCTGTGACGGGTGGATTCCCAAGGACATATTTCCCCGGGCTCGAGGAGAGCACACCGCTCCCTCGCCCCCTGGATCTCATCAACCCTCAGCCCATCAGGTGGCCCGCCTTTGCGCACGAGCTACTGCAGAAGCTCGCTGACGCATATTTCAGGGATGTCTCGCCGCATCTTCCCCTATTCTCCCGGCGGTGCTACGACATGCTCAGGGATGACCTCTTGGAGAAGGGGCCGACAGAAAACATTGAAACCGCCATCTGCCTCTGCATTTGGGCCTTGGGTTGTGTGGCGTCCCATTCGACAGAAGCTGCCGTCCCAGAGCGCAAAAATGAGGCTTCCCAAGACCTCGGGATGGAGTTTTTCCAACCTGCCTTGAGGATAATCCTTTCCAAATCCATGTGGAGTTTCACACCCAACCTCAGGGTCTGTCAGGCCCTGTTCTTGGCGGGGACGTACTTCTCGTACCTGGGACGACCGCTCCATTCGTGGAAGATGGTGTACACAGCTGGTCTTTCTATTGCAGCCAGCTACGAGCTGACACGGACGGAACAATCTTCGAACGAGCCAGAACAATGCCCTGAGGAACGTCTTCGCATATTTTGGTGCTGCTTCACAGTTGAGTGGTAAGCAGTCCCGCTTCAGCCACCGCCCTTTCTCTGTCACAAGAATATAGGAGTCGCGTTCTCTTGTTGGCTTGTGCGATACCACCTCGTGTCAAGAACTCCGGCTAATACACAGCAGTGATCGGGCAGCCACTCTTGATGTCATCCGCTCGGGGATTGAGCCACTGGGAGATAAGATGCCCCTTCCCCGGAGCATCGAGGCCAGCGACCATGACGACCTGATCTACTTTGTGGCCGAAACAGCCATACAGAGGCTCATCAACAGGGTACACAGCTCGCTGTATTCTCCTGACAACATCGACATGGCGGTGCTTTCAGAGACAATGCCGGCGGCCGCCAACCCGAACCTCAACAGGCTGGTAGCCATCAGCTCCGAACTGAACCGGCAGCTCGAACAATACTACAGCTCGATCCCCATTACGCCACCGCTGATCACCGACCCGGTCTCCAACGACAGGAGGCGCATTTTGAGCTTGCGCTATCACCACGCGCGGCATATAATCCATCGCCTCTTCGTCATCTATGTTGCTTCGTACAGATACCTGCAGCCGTCGCCGCCCACCCCCCAGGGCCCGGCAAGGTCACCACCGATGGCCCAGAATGTCCCGATGTCGCCCATGCCCAGGGCGATACTTGAGAAGTGCCAGATATGCATCCAGTCATGCGAGGCCTTCCTGCTGGAGGCTGTCGACATACTGGACAAGCGGTCCCCCTACCTGTGGTCGATCTCGGACGGGGCGCTGGCGTGCTTCATGGTGCTGTTCATGGCGAGCCAGTCTCCGTACCTCGGGCGACTGACGCCTGACCTTGCAGGGCTGGCGGACGTGGTCACTGCGAAGCTGAAGAAATGGGCCGCTCCTGGGTCTGTGTTCGAGGCTCAGGTAAGCATTGTGGACAGGCTCCTGGGCCGCTGACTGGTTGTTCTATAGATTGTGTTTTGTCTTCTGTCTTCTGGGGGTAGAAGGCGGGCAGCACGTCTTGAAGAGGATGGCTTGTGTCCATGGTAGCTGAGGGCGGCATTTGGTGTACATTTGGTGTAGGTGGACTCGATAGATGGATTGTTGATCAATTCCCCTTCCGGAGGGACACTGGTCAACACCATAGAGAAGCAATGGGAGCCGGTTTGGTTCAGTAGTGGCTTGGCCCACAACACTTGCAGAGCCTTTTCGTTGAGTTTTGTATGAAGTTGATTGTGCTGCCCGGGTGCTTAGGTAGTGCGGGACAAGCAGACATGGTAGTCTGCACTACCTACTTAGACCGGCCACCCGTGGTGTTGCGATGCGAGTAGACTGCAGAAGTTAGTGGCAGCTGCGCGGGGGGCCCCAGCACACACTCACTCTACACTATACTAAGCTTCCGGTATGCAGGCGTGGCTCCCGCAGTGGGGTCTCTTCTGATTGCCATTGACGGGACCAGGGGTGAAGGGGTTTGGGGGGGAGGGCCCTCCCGTCACCTGTGCTGACTGGCCAAGTTTCGTCGCTTGCCGGTGGGGAAGCGTCATCTGCTTGTCCCTGAGATGTGTACTATAGTATACTACGGAGCCCCGACCTGGCCAACAGGCATGAATCCATCCCACCACAGACCTGTTCTTGAAACCTTCCGACCACAATCCCAAGCAGTCTTCCAACCGCGGCACCTTGTAACCGTCATCGCCTCGTCCAATCCGACGCCCAACGCAGCCCAAACCTGGCCTGGCCTGGCCTGACCTGGGCCGCAGCCTCCCATCGGCCCTTTCACTCCGCGCCCGCGCCCTCAACCGCGCCCAACCTCAAGCCACCAACGCCTTGCCTTCCCTTCAAGCAACCCCCCCCCCAAATACGCTTAGCGACCTTGCGAGCCCCCCGTCAAAGACCCTTCCTCCCCATTGATCCCGCTCTGTCCTCCGACTCCGACTCCGACAAGTCGAAATCCGGCCGCCGTGGTTCTCAAGAAAGAAATAAGCCCTGTTCCAGCAGACAGATCGGCGCCGTCTCCCCTTGTGCTTTACCCCTGGAGAGAGCCCGCCCACTCGTGTCCGTCCCGAGGCAACATCTGGCGCCTCATTGCGCCGTGTGACGCCTCGCCGCCAACATGGGCGCCTCAATCATTCAGGTTCAACATGATGGTGAGCCCTTCCCCGCCGAGGACCTGCGAGCTCCTGCGCTCTGTTCTAGATCGCCTGCTGACCGTGGTCCCGCCCAGTCATCCTCAACACCCTGAAGGACATCACCCAAGGCGACGTACGGCGAGCCCAAATTCCCACCCACCACCTCGAGGCAACCAAGGCTTTACCTGCTTAGCGATTAACTGACGGGCCCCTCGCAGTGGAAGGTGCTCGTTGTCGACGAGTTCTCAAAGAAGATCATAGACAATGTAGCCAAGGAAGATGACATCCTCAACCAGAATGTCGCCAGTACGTGCTAGCCCTCCACCTTACCTACCCCAGGGCCCGCCCACCGCTGACGGCCCCCCCCCCCGTCCCCAGACATTGAGCGCATCGAGGACAGGCGAGACATGAACCCTTCCATGGACGCTATATACTTTGTTTCCCCAATGCCGCACATAGTCGACTGCCTGCTCGCCGATTTCGACCGAAGAAGATACCAGAGGTCCTTCATCGTCCTGACCGACCTCCTGGAGCCGGAATTGCGGCGCCGCCTCTATTCCCACCCACAAGCTCGGGAGCTCATCGCCGACTACAGAATACTGAACATCGACTACTTCCCACGGGAGTCACATTTGGTTACTTTTCGCGACCCCTGGAGTTTCCCTGTCTTATACCACCCGGGCTGTAACCACCTCGTCCGGGAGCACATGCAGACGTTGGCGCAGAAGGTTGGCAGCATCCAGAACCCCCTCGTCTAGAACAAGCGTCAGCCGGAGCTGACATTGCCTCGTCCAGATCACGAGTGTGTGTATATCATTGGGAGAGTACCCCAAAGTGCGATACTACAGACCACAGAACCCCACACACGACGCAGCCGTTCTGTGCACTCATCTCGCCCGGTTCGTGCAGGAGGAGCTCGATAACTACGCGCAATGGAACCAGTCCTTCCCTCCGCCCTCCAGCAGGCCGACCGGCGTGCTTTTGATAACAGACAGGAGCATGGACCTGATGGCCCCCCTGGTCCACGAGTTCACCTACCAGGCCATGGCGCACGATCTACTCACCATCAAGGAGGGCGACAAGGTGACATACCACATGACCGTCAACGAGGGCCAGCCGGATGCTGAGGAGAAAGACATGGAGCTGCAGGAGAAGGACAAGGTCTGGGTCGACAACAGGCACCGGCACATGAAGGACACAATCGACAAGCTCATGGGTGACTTCCAGAAGTTCATCGACCAGAACCCACAGTTTACGGATGGCGACAACAAGCCCAGTCTGAACACCATCAAGGACATGCTGGCTGGTCTGCCCCAGTTCCAGGAGATGAAGGAGGCCTACTCGTTGCACCTGTCCATGGCACAAGAGAGCATGAACCTATTCCAGAACCACAAGCTGCCAGACATCGCCTCCGTGGAACAGACGCTAGCAACAGGCCTGGACGAGGATCTGCGCAAGCCCAAGAATATCCTTCAGGAAGTTGTGCGATTACTCGACGACGAATCCATCACAAAGTCAGACAGGCTGCGCCTTCTCATGGCCTACCTCATCTTCCGGGAAGGTGTCGTCGAGGAGGACATCAAGAGGCTCGTGGCGCACTCGGCTCTCGAGCAATCCCAGTGCAGTGTCATATCTAATCTGGACATTCTCGGGGCCCGCACTCTCAAGGGACTCAAGGAGGTCCGACAACCCCGACCGCCGCTCTTCCCACTCGACAAGAACCTCCAGCTCAACGAGGAGTACGGCCTGTCGAGGTTCGAGCCTAATGTGAAGCACATGCTCGAGCACCTGTGCAGAGGCACTCTTGACCCGAATACGTTTCCGTATACGAAACCACCAGCAGATCCCAACGAGGATATGATGGCAGGACAGGGGTCCTTGCGCGCTGCCAAACCAAGCTGGGCCGGCGGAGGTCGTCGCGTGGCCGACAACCGGCAGCGAATCATTGTGTTCGCAGCAGGCGGGGCGACATACTCGGAAGCGCGGTCGTGCTACGAAGTCTCGGACAAGCAAAACCGTGATGTCTTCTTGGTCACCAGCCACATGGTGACACCGAAAATGTTCACACGCCAAGTCGGCGACCTGTCAGTCGACAAGCGGCGCCTCGACCTCCCCATGGAGCGCCCCAAGCCAAAAGCACCAGCCCATCTCTTCGAGCGCGAGCGGCCTCCCCCGCCGCCGATGCAGACCGGACCACCACCGCCGGCCAAGGGCGGCCCGATGGGTATGGCCCCGGGCCAGCAGCGGATCCAGCGCGCCCCGCTGCCGCCGGGGGCCGGAGGACTCCCGGGCAGGCCAGTACCGCCCACACAGCAGATGTCGCAGGTGTCACTCGGCGGCAGCCCGGCGCCCCCGAGGCCGGCGCCCCCCATGAACGGCGGCGGCGGCGGCAGCGGCAGCTACTCATCGCCGACCCCGCCGCCGCCGGACGACGGCAAGCTGCACAAGAAGGAGAAAAAGAAGCGGAACATCTTCGGAATGAAGAAGTAGCGGCTCTCACCTTGAAGCACCTCTTTGCCTGTGCCCTCGGCCACCCCGCCCTTCTCAGCTTCTCACGCCTCGCTGACCACCAATGCTATTTTTTTTGGATTTGGATTTCTCGCCTGGGCGCACTTGTGTATATGTGTGTGCCCGCGTGTGTATAGACGGACGGAGAGACCTTGGGGGCTTGGGGGCCTTGCTGCTGGGTGTAGGGAGTTGTCACTTTCGACGTGTGGAGGGCCTGGTCGTCTGCTGAGCCGGCCTGGTCGACGTGTACACATCAAAGCATGAGCACGGCGTTTTCTTTTTTCCCACAAGGCGGCGGCGGCGTTGTGGTCATTGTTTTTGTTGGTTGCCAGCCCCTCCACCACCCACCCCCTTGCCTCGTAGGGTCAAGTGGGCGGGAACGGCCAAACAGTAAACAACGACGAAGTACGTACGTAGGTCGGCAGAAATCCAGTGTAAATAGGTCTCGGCTTGATCACCATCGAACAGGCCCCGACCCCGTGCCCAAACCAATGTATAGTGCTTGATTCACGTGTAAATCATCGGTCCCAAGCGCCGGGGCGGCGCCGGGGGGGGGGGGAGATCGTGTGATTCATACTCTCATTAAGACCTATTGACAGCTACGTGATTGCCCGCCCACAGCTCTCGCCCGCGCTGTTGCGAGAAAACAGGATAAGCGTCCAGCTCCAACCGTGCCGACTCGAGTTTTGCCGGGCCCACGTGACGGCGTTTCCAGGCACCAAAGGACATGCGGGCACAACCAGACGACCCGCCCAGAAGAAATGTGTGCTATGTCCGCAGGGCAGGGCAGGGCACCCAAGGAGCGAGCAATGTGGAAGATACCAACAAGCCTGATGCCCGGGCCAAATCCAGACCATTCATCATCACTGCCAAGCATGCTCGGTTCAGAAAGCCCCATCACCGTTGCTGCCAGCCGAGCGCTTGGGTCTCCCTTTTTTTTTTTTTTACATTTCAGCCGGTACGTTACTGCGCATGTCCTTCACGAGCTTGCCCCCCTGCTATCTAGCGGCGGAACGGCGCCGCGCCCGGGGGCGGCATTCCGCCGCGTCCGTCAAAAGGAGCCCCAAAGACCATGCCCTCCGGGCCAGGGAAGCCGCCCATCATCATATGGCCAGCTCCGGGCGGTGGAGGACCGCCTCCGAAGAATCCTGGTGGAGGCTGCATGTTTCGAGGTGGGCCGGGGATGTTATCCGGCGGGAAGACGCCAGGAGGCATGTTGGGCGGCTGGAACATGCCGGGCACGGGTCCGTTTCGCGGCTGGCCCAGCAGTCCCGGAGGAGGGATCATGGGCCGCTGGACCGGAGGCATTTGCTGCCCTGGTTGCATAAACTGCTGCTGCTGCTGCTGTTGCTGCTGCTGCTGTTGCTGCAGAGCGTGATCCAGACCAGGGGGCCTCTGCAGTATCTGTGTTGGGTGCATGGGACGGGCGTCACCTTCAGAATGTCGGAACTGCTCGTCAGCAAAGCCAGGTGGGCCCTGTGGGCGCATTTGTCGCTGGGCCGGGCCACGCTGCTGCACAAAGTCCGGCTCACGTTCCGGGAAATGAGGGAGCGAGGCTTGCCGCTGGGGCTGTGGCATGCGCATGATTTGTTCGATGCGTGGTTGCTCGGGTGCGTGGCGGCCGCTCTGCATGAGCTGCATGAGAAAGTCCCTGCTGGCATTCGACCCGTGGTCAGCTCTACCGCTGCCTTGGCTCTGTGTGGTGTGCCGGTGGGTGAGGAGATCTTGCAGCATCTGGTCGGGGCGAGCAGATGGCGGCTGGCTGGGCGGAGGCATGGGGCGCGGCGCCAGGATCTCGGGTCCTCCTGGAGGTACAGATCGTAGACGGGGCTCCTCCCGGCGGTCCATGCCGTATAGTTCAGCTGGCTGAGGCGATACGACATGTGCCTTCTGAGCCAGGGCTTGGGCAAGGTTCTGAATCGGGTCCTGAGGCATGTTTTGCATTGGTGGAGGCGGCGGCTGCGTAAATCCGCCGGCATTGGGCGGTGTTGGCGTGGACTGCTGTTCGCCCTGGCGGGGGAGATGTAATTTCTGCAGCAGAGCCTGGAACGCCTCTCTCTCTGAGCTGTTGTTCTGACTAGGCTGAGCGTCAGGGACTTCCGCAGTAGGTGGTGGTCCAGAGGCTGGAGTACTCGGCTCCGTCCGTCCGCGAGGCTCGCCCACTTGGGGCACAGCTTGGGCAAAGAGGTTCGCAAATCTCGATGACTTGACAGCTGGGGCGAAGCCAGTTGGCGCGCTGGGTGCCTCGAGCTTGTCTCCTTCCGTTGCAGGAGGTGAAGTCAGTCTAGCACCTGCGAAGGCCTCGAAGAACTTGTCCGGAACCCGGTCCACAGCCGGAGCGGACTTGACAGCTGGGGGGTCGGCGAAGAATGAATCTGGAGCGGGCGAGGCTTGTACTGTCTCGGGAGCTTTATTCCCTCCCCTGCTTGCCTTCATTGTCTCCATGAATTTCTTCAGGTCAGCTTCGGTATGCCCATGGGTTTTCTCCTCGGCCGGCTCATCCAACCACTCTGGTTCTCGCTCTGAAGGGCGCTGGTCTCGGTCCTTATCCCACCGTCGGTCGTGTCGCTCGTTGCGGTCGCGATCAGTTCGGTCGCGATCGTTGCGGTCGCGCCAGCTCTTGGCCTTGTCGATGCGCTCGCGGTTCGATGCTCGTTCGGTAGCCTCACTGGTCTTGGTGTTTTCTTTGAACCAAGGATCGGACCTGCCCCTGTTCAGCCCGTTCCTGCGGGGTGCGTCTACGTCGTCGACATCGGTGTCCATGTTCCGACGTGGACGTTCCCTGAGGACGTCATGGTCGTCGCGCTCCTTGCCACGGCGGTCTTCCTTGTGTCGGTCGCCGCCCATGCGACCGGTGAAGCGCTCGGCACCCTCCTGGCCGAAGCTCTTCCGTGGCTTGACCGTGCTCCATCCCTCACCGTCTCGGTCGCCATCAGCACGCCGTCGTGGGTCGCTCTGCCTCGCATCACGGAAGCGGTCGCTGATGTCGTCGCCGCCGATCTTGCCTCGCAGGAAGCGATCACGAGCTTCAGGGTCACGCGGAGTCCTCTCGCCGCGGTCGCTGTCACCATTATTCCCACGCAGTATGGTAGACGTGAAGCTCGTCCTGGGAGGCCCCAGGACCATGCCATCAGAGCCTTGGTCAATATTAGCATGTGGTCCTCCAAGGAAGTAGGTCACCGGGGCAGACGTGATCGTACTTGTTCCATTGCGTGATACATGACGTTCAGTGGCAGGCCTGCGGGTGGACTGTTCAAGGGGGGTCCCTCGGTCGTTGGTAGTCTTGTTCTGGGTACGAGTCGGTTCTGGGGGCGGGCTGCACCTCTGTTAGCAGGGCATTACATGGTGAGCTACCTAGATAGCACTCGTACCCCATCCATTCTTCCTGTGCTGGAAGATCCTTGGGCTTGATGCAGAGAGGGGACTCTCTCAAGCGAAGCAGCACCTCGGCCTCATAACGTATTGCCACGGCCATGACAGCCTTTTGGGAGTTTGTTTCGGGGATGAAACTATTCTTCAACCACCCCAGCGACGCATAGGCAGGGTGGTACAACTCGGGGGGGGGGGACGGCGCGGTAGAGCTGGAATCGACGTCGCAGCGAGCAGCTCTCGAGGCTGCCCGAAGTCGGGCTCGGTGAGAAGCCTACTGACAGCGAATCTGTTCTTGGCGAGACAAATGTCGTGGGTGACAGATTTGGTTCGGACAAAGTAGTGTTATGACTGCAGATGAGATGAAAGGCTTGATTTCGATGGTCTGATAGTTGGCGAGCAAGTGGGAAAAAGAGGTGAGGTGGTTGCGGTGGTAGGCTACGGTGCCACCTGATGATGGGGAGGGAGGGGGGATGTTTGGTGTCAGGCAGGCAGGCAGGCAGGTTGATAACAAGGGACCAGGACAGAACAGCGTTCAGTAAAGCCTTGCAAAGAGATGGTAAAATGGTACAGTGGATTTGGTCCGACAAGTGGCTAGGTAAGGTGGGATATTGGATGTTGTCAAAAGTGATTTGTCCGGGCGCTGAGCTGTTGTCACGGGTGAGGTTGTGAGGTGGAGAAGGCCTGCTGAAGTGTGGTTCTCGTCCCTACCTTAGCTAGTGCAGTGCTATCTCCGACGGCGAGGCAGGCCGGCGGCAGACCGACCAAGCGCCTGCCAGCCAGCCAGCCAGCCAGCCTGCCAGCCTGCACTCGCTTTGAAAGTGGGGATGGCCAAGGGGCACATGGCACCTGGCCTGGGCACCTGGGCCAAGGGGGTTGCCCTTCCCCACTTGTCTACACAGATGACAGTTGCTACTGGGATAAAACATGCACTGTGCGATTGTTTTGGTCTGGCTTGCAACAAGAAATCCATTATTTCCAGGACATTATTGGGTCTCTCACGCCCGTCAGAGCCAAATTACGGCCACAGGCTATCAGGCTGCTACATCCTGTACAGCATCTCGGATCCCGCCGTTGCTCCACACAGAAGCCCGCTCCTTGTCCGATGTCTCCCAGATCCTCCTCAGGAGCGCCTTGTAAGTCTCGCGTTCCGGCTCGGAGTCACACGTCGCGCCCTGTGCCTCGAGCCAGCTCACGATTCCAAACCTGGTGACAAGGGTTGTGCTTCCTCCTTTGATACCTGTCGCCCTGTAGATGATCCTCAGTATCTGTGTCCTGAGGTTTGGGCGCATGTACGGATTGCTTGCCAGGGACAGCAGCCGCTCAAACAGGCGCGTGTTGTGGTATAGCGCCATGTCAGGCTCCGCCTGTACACCGTCCAGGAGGTAAGAGAACAGCCAGCTGAGCTCGGCGTAGTAAGTGTCATCGAGTTCTGGCCCTTCTTGCAGGATGTCCCAGACCAACGGCAGCCTGTCAAGCCTCCACGTTGGCCCTTTGATGAGGAATGAGTTCAGCTTCCCGTACAGACAATGCAGCGGGTTCTGGAGCACCTCGAGCGCATTCCTTGCAAAGGCCACGATGTGGTTGGCTATCGGTCCGGCGTCCACGTGGCCTCTGCACGACTCCACGAGTTCGGACAGGAAGAGCCACACCTGATCCTTCTCTTCATACGATGAGTCTTTGATTTTGGCGGCTATCTTCGCCGTGTTGACTAGTGCTTCCTTCCGGATGCTGGGGTGCTCCGAAGCAAGCAGGGACACAACAGATGCGGCGTGTCCCTCTTCTACCAGCTCGTCCGCCTCCTTCGTCGCCCACTTAGAGAGCGCCGAGTTGTCCTGGGCCAGGGACGATGGGGCAGAGAGAAGGTCAGCCAGCGCTTCCTGAGACACAAAGTGTTCACTTTTCTGGCTATCCTGTGCTTGGGGCTGGCCGCCATCCTCGCCCGTCGAGAAGTCTGCACCCCAGCTCTGCAGTTCGCGTGCAGCGTTGGCCTGTTTCATGTATTTCTTGAACAGCTTTTTCCCACTGAGGTTCTCGGAGAAAGTGGATTCAAACTTCTCACGAAGTGCGTTAAACCCGCTTTCGCTGTTGTTTATAGTTTTTGTGTATGATAGGTGAGTCGCAATGAGATGAGCCAAGACGGGTATTTCATCCTCGCCTGCTGAGCTCAAGGCGAACGGCAGCTGATCCAGAAGAGCAAGCGCAAACGGGCTTGTCACCCCTGATGTTGTCGCGAAAACACTCTGCCCGTCAGGAACAAGATCCTGGATCATCTCGAGGTACTTGACAGGAGCCGTAGCGCATCGTGATGTGCTGTTGTCGAGCAGGGACCACAGTGCGTCGCAGGGAGCCAGGTCCCTGGAGTCCCTCATGGAATGTAAAACCGTCAGCAGTGGTAGGCAGTCACTACTTCCAGATTGGACAAGTTGGTGTTCCTCCGCAACAGCTCCGAGGGCACTCTTCAGTCCCTCAAGTGAGACTCCTGGGGGAGCAGCCACGGATACCTTGAGCAGGGCTACAAAGGGCGACAGTGACAGCCCTTGTACTTTGGAGAACCACCTCATTCCAGGAGAATATCCAGAGACGGCGAGCAGGTTTTCCAGCTCCACCAGTCGAAGCGCTCTGTCTTCTGGGCTCTCCCCAGCTCCGCCCAACCGCTGTATTGCGGTGATCAGCAGGGATGACACGTCGAACTTGGCCATCAGGGCTACCTGCGGAATGACTTCGTAGTACAGCCTCAGCAATCTACTCGCCGCCTCGCGCTGGAGGAGGTCGGAATCCCCGACCTCCCGGTAACAAGCAATAACGTCTTTGATACCCGGAGCTCGTTGGCAAAACGCGTCGACAAGCTTCCTCGCAGAGTCATCCCACAGAGGCTTGCTCTGTACCTTTGCTGCCTCGGCGTGCATCTTCAGGGCGGCCTGAAGCTTCTGGATGGCCATCACGAGCAACCTGACTGCCACAAATGAGACAAGCTCCACCTTCTGCGTCAGACACTTGATGAGGATCTTCTGATCCATCGGAAGCGGTAATATGTTGTCGATGATAATCGATGTGGGTGGAGGGAGCGCGGCGTATCCGTTCTTGTGGCCGAAGAATTCGGGCACGGGCGTCTCGACCGTCTTGAACAAGAACGCCGAGTAGCCGATCCATGTTGCCGACAACTTCGGTTCAAATGTAAACGATCGTTTGTTGAGGAAGTAGTGTGCAACCAACTCAGGAGCGGCCTGGAAAGTGGCAACCAGGAGCTCACTGTGCCTCTGGCTCGACCATGGCCGTAGGCTTGAGCTCTGAATGAAGTCAGCTAAAATGCTGTTCCGCACCGGCACCTCATCTTTGAACTTGTTCATCCAAGTTATGCTCCCTAAGCCGGGCTCTACTTCATCCTCGGCCGAAGGAAGTAGAGCAGCATCCGGGTCAATGTTCCTCGGGTAGAATCCTGACTGTGGTCTCAAGACGCCAGCCGATGGTGACGTGCAGACCGAGATAAGGAAAGTATGGACCGCGTCTTCTACCGTTGGGCTCGGACCCTCCCCTGCTGCACTGTCGTGTTTGTATTGGTAGAGAGATGCCAGCCGTCCCAGTGTCAAAGAATTCAGCAGCTTGCTTTTCGCGTATCCGGTCAGTTTGCTGTCCTTGACAACATGGTTTCTCAACGTGTCAAGAATCTCGAAAATGAGGTACGGAGGGTCATCCAGCAAGGACTTGGTCAGTGCTGGAGGAAGCTCCCTTTGTGACAGAAGCTCGGCCTTTGCATCTGCGGGCAGGAACTTGAGTGCGCTCAGGAAGAAACGAACCGCGTTTGTACGGGCCGAGGGTCTCTTCAAATCCTCGAGGCCGGTGCCAAGATGCTTTATACCCATGTTCCGGGCCAGAGATTTGAAAGTGAGGCTCTGCCCGCGGAACATTGGCTTGGCCAGGGTGCCGCCATCAAGACATATGAGCTCCCTGAGGAGCCTCAAGGTTGGCGAGAAGATGAATTCTTTGCCCTTGTCTGCCGACAGATTCCGGGCGATGAGTTCTTGCTGTCGTGGCTGCAATAGCGTACGGCCGATGCCTAAACCAAGTGCTGTGAAGTCGAGGCGTTTGGATACAAATTTGATCAGCAGATCCAGGGTCACTGCAACTGCGGACATGATGTTGTCGTTGTTTGCATGAGCGGCGAAGCTCCAGGTCTCCATGATGTCAGGTAAACAGGTTGCTTCAAACTCATTGTCTTGCCGTTTAGCTGACTCGAGGTAGTCCCTCAGTATTTGCACCTTCTCATCGTCGGCGCCACTCTCTGATAGCAGCCCGTCGAGGAGGACCTTGAATGATTGCAAGCCTTGAGATTTGTCAGTGAACGGCTGGTTCGAGGTCCAGGGTCACTTCGCATTACCGTGTCTCGCCTTCTGCAAATCCTGATCGAGTGCGAGGAGCTGCATCAGCTGCCGGCTGGTGTGGATCTCTTCGCTTGTTGGCGCCTCATGGACAACCTTCTGCCGCTTATGCGGATGTGAGGTGTCGGCCCCCCGGCCTCGCTTGACCATCTTGAAGTCACCGGTGAAGCTTGCTCAAAAGAGAGGGATCTGTCGTACGTCCGGGGTCGTGTTTGCCACCGCTCCTGGTGCCCAGGGCCGTTCTGGCCGACAGCACAGGTGAGATCCTGCTAATGAGCGCCTTACAAGGCAAACTCGCCCGGATGGGAGATGATAGATTCCGTCGCCAGAAATGTGCTTTGGCGTATTCGTGTCGCCTGCCTCGGTTTTGAAGCTGTGACTGCGAATCCGGAAATGCGGTGCCTATCTTCGAGGAACAAGCTTTCGACTTCTCAGCTGTGTAAGATAATCTTGGACGATTTCAGGACGATCGTCAAGACGTCGGCACGTCCTCGGTCTGGAAATTTGGGATACTGCCGCTACCTCGCCGGCGACCGCTTTCCCCTTCGCGCTTATCGGCCATCCGACTTGCGCCCCGGGATCCACTAATAGCGGTTATCGGGTCCATACTTTCTGTACCGTACCCACTCAAGTAGGTAGTCTACATACAACGTGTTTTTGGTTGATCTTCGCCATTCGGCTTGCCTTTTCGTCGACACTCTCCGAACAATTCTGGCAGCCAAGGCGCAGAGGGGATTTCGGCAACACTGGAAAAAGGAAAGAATTGGAAAAAAATAAAAAAATTCAGAAGACGACAGTCACTACACTGTATTTCATGAACCAAAAGTATCTGGTTTTCGACATCACATGCCAATCGTAATATCCACTTCCTGTGCCCCAAATACCCGCCTCATTTGAATCGTAAAGTACATACATACATGTGTACACAATGCCTTCCCACTATGTCCGTCCCGACTCACCCCCCCCCCCCTCGCAACATCTCGCTCATCGGCTACCAGAACAATCAGGTAGCACCCATCAAGATCAACCCGCTCACAGCATGTCAGCCTGGGGTGAGTTCTGGACAAATGCATTCGGCACCTTGGAGCCCGAGCCGAAGCCGGGTTGCGACCACTGTGGTAGGTTTTCTCGAGACCGGCTGCCGTTCAAGCGGGAGCGAGCCTGCTGCGCCGGACGCTTCACCATGTTTTCGAGAAAGAATGACCCATCTTCGTGCTCCGCAAATTGACCGTTGTCTTCCAAATCGGAGTACATCTCGTCGTCAGAGGTAAAATGCGGCAGATACGACGCTGGCGCCGATGGCGAGGTCACGGAACGCGAGTGAAGACCTGGCCGACTAGAAGCCGTCACGAATGCGCTCGAGTTCTTGCCGCTGCCATCACGCGCGGGCCTTTCAGCGAACCCGTTCTGGAACGATGTGTTGCTCCCGGCCGCGCTCAGGATAGGTAGGACTTGTTCATCGTATAGTTGTGCCCCAGACTCGGAGAAGGTATCTGGCGTGTACTCTGTAATCGTCCGGGAAGATCGCCCGTCGCTCGGCGGACTTGTGGACAAGTCATCGAAGAAGTCGTCCAGGCTGTCCAGCTTGGACACCAGGTCTGCGGGGCCGACTTCCCCACGGACCTCATCCGAAATCATCGACTCTGTCCTGTCGGGGTTTGAAAAGTACCCATATGGGAATTCATCTGCGTGGAAGTCCACGTCTGGCGTCGGTGCCGACTCGATGATCACGCCCTCGACACTCTGGCACATGTAGAAGGAGGCATGGATATTCGCCCGCGTGGAATCTGTCTTCTTGGCAGGCACGGGAACTGCCCAGCCAGAGTCTTCCGGTATGCCGAACAGGCTTTGAGCCCTCTCGTACTCTTTGCGGACCGCCTTCGATGTGGGGCGCGTCATGCTCATCCGGAGGTGGTGTTTGTCCATCGATGACCCGGACATCGTCATGATGCTATCCAAAACATCAAGCGCTTCCATGCAAAACTCTGTTTGGAGTAACCTCAGCAGGGGTGAGATGAGATCCGAGCCGTGGCCCGCCATCTCAGGTTTTCTTAGGTCGATCTCGGGGATGACTACCCGCAGAATGCGCATTGTGCACGTCTTTACCCAGCCGGATTTGTTTGTTAGCATCCCCATGAGAGTGGTGATCAACGCGAAATCTAGCCGTGGGAGGAACGTCTCCTTCAAAGCGGCAAACATTTGATTCACAAAATCTTTGGGGTTGTCGTGTTCCGGCGAGAGGTAATCGTTGAGGACAAGGGCTACCGTCGAGAGACCCTGCATCACTGCAACCTGTAGGAGGGTCTCAGCTGTCTGCGCCACATCACCGCTTGGCTCGCCTTGCTCCAATGCATGGACGAAGCGAGGGAAATTGGCGACGATGGCGAAGAAGACGCGGTCATCATCTCCGATTAACGGATCGGCTGGTAGAGTGACGGTCCTGCTAATGGTTTTGAGTGTCGCTTCCAGGCATATGGAGGAACGTAAGCCCTTGTACAGCAGCGGCTGCAGTCCCTCGAACGCCCCCTCCCATTTCGACGGTTGCCCATCCATTAGCAATCGCCGGACGCTCGCTTGTTGAAGATCAACCTTGTCCATGAACTCGTTGAGCATTTCCACGGATTCAAGGAATTCGCGTTCGTTGATAGACTCCATGCAGGCACAGGTTGTCCAAAATAGCTGGGGAAATGTCGTCAACTTCTCCGCTTCGAGCTTGGCAATGAGGGTTTTCAGGGTAGTCAGGATCTCCATGGCGAACGATTGGATCTCTGCATCCTCATCAGCAACAGTGTTTGACAGCCTCGCAAGCATGTCTCCCAGCATATACTGGTCTAACGAGGTTAGTATGCAGCGGAAAATCTGGAAGGAACGGCAGGCCAGATGCCGAACAGGACAAATTGTTGCCCATGTCAGTGAGAGCCGACTCCACTGCTCCTTCATTCCCGGGAAAGTGATCTCGAACGTGTCCACAATCCTCTTGGTAAGGGCCTCCATGCTGGGCGGAACCTTGGTGTCGTGATCATTGACCTTGCCGTTGCTGTCCTCATAGCCCCAAACAACGGAGCGATCATGTCGGCGGATCAGTTCAATGAGGTCCTCAATAGGCTTCTTCAGTTCGTCAGGGGACTCGTCGTCGAGCTTTGAAATGACCAATTCGTGAATAAGATGCACGAGCATCTCCCGGGCCTGCTCTTGTACCAGAGGCGTGTAGTGGTCCCAAAGAACGGTGACCACCTGCAGCAGGACAGGTATACTGTCTTTTTGCAGGTTGACAGGGGACACCATGAGGTCCACCAACAATATCAGAGAGAGCTGCCCAAGAGAGAAGCCGGCTTGTTTGGTACCAACCGGGAGAGCGTCGGTCAAGTCAGCGCAGTAAGGGAAAAGATTGACGTCTGATGGGGGTGGAGCCATTTCGCGCTTCTCGTTCGGGACCATTGCTTTCGGAGTAATCTGGAGGAGGAGAAACTCGACGACTTTGTGCCCAGGATTGCTGTTGGTGCTCGCGAGGAACACTACAATCTGCTTGGCGTACTCGACGAAATTTTGCTCCCGGCGTTCTAGGCACAATGACATGATGAAATCGAGCACAAGCCGCACATTTCCGGGATGGGGCCCCGTGGCAAGTGCTTGCCACAAAGCCTGCACTTCATTATGAAGCGCGGCGCTCGATTTTATCGTGATCTCCAACAGGTTCGCCAAAAGGACGTACGACTGACCAGTTGGTCCGCCGTTTGGGTCGATTTTTAATTCCACTGACTGGATCCAGGGCAGTATCACAGCAATGACACTCCTCTGGTTGACTGGTTGAAGATCCTTGAAGTATAGTGTGAACTCGGAGAAGATGTAGAAAGCCAGGTCTGTGTGTTGCTTCGACAGCCTCTCGGAAATCTTGTACTGGGCCAGCTTGTACACTGCTTTTGTCTTGTCGGAGATGCTGATATCGAAATCCTGAATCTTGGATATCTTGGCATGGAGATGCCGTTCTTCGATGGCGTGGAGAACCTGTGCAGACCGGATTCTGATATCACTCTGATCTTTGCCCAGCGTGAATAGGCACAGACCCAAGAGCTTCCAGAAGGGAGATGGGTAGTCGGGGTACTCTTCAAGAACTTGAGTGACCACATTGAAATAGCTCTCGAGAACCTTGGGGATGTCGGTGAGATAGCATCGCAGGATGCAGTGCTCGAGAAGGTAAGGGAATTCTTGGTTGTAGACGATCAGATTCTTCAGCGCTCGTCTGCCAATTAGTTTCATCCGGTCATTTCCATTGCTGAAGATTGTTTCCAACCATGCCAGCATCCGCCGCACGTCGAACTGCAAGGATGCGCCGCTTTCAGTTGTGACACTGATGGGGCCCGCGCAGAGCGCAGCCATAGCGCTCAGGGCCGAGGTTCTCAGATTGCGCTTTTCAATCTCCATCGCAGCCGATGCTGTATTCCTTTCACCGAGATTCTGTTGATCGATCATAGACTGCCTCATAGTCTCTTCTCTCTGACGGATTTGAGATTGATTAGGCGAAAAGCCACACCACTCCTCCATCAGCGCAAAAGCTGATTTGCGGGCCTCAAAAGTCATCCACCGTGATGGGTCACTCGTTCGATTGATGCCTTCGAATAGCTCCTCCATCAATCCGCAATAGTGCCGCCGTAGTTTTTGGAACTCCCAATCCATTTGCACCTCACCATCCATCAAGAATAGCTTCAGGTCTTTTGCGTAAGTCACGAGGTTGTTGAGTATCCATTCATCTTGATATACCTCAGGCTGTTTCAAGAAGTGCGACGTGAGTTTGTACACGTGGGTGATTTCGGTCCTCAACAAGTCCATTTTGCGATTTCGGCGGGGACTGCTGTTCGTCCGCTGATGGATACGTGCTCTTGCTTCATCATTGCACCGGGAGGCGTAGCCCTGCAGTTCTTCGAGCAGAGTCCGATATATGTAGATGTTGATAGAGCCCATCGCAGTGACCACGGCCTCCCGCACAGACGCAGACGAGACGGAGAGGAGTGGGTTGAGATACTTGAAGAGTGTTCGTGCCGACACAATCTTATCGGTGGACGAAGCCAAGGAGCCCTTGCGCAGGTGCTGGTTCCCGTGTAAGGGATTGGACTGCGGGTTCCCGGGGTCCGCCAACGTAGTACAGGCGAAGACTAAGAACAGTTTCCATTGCTCGATTAAGACATCAGGCTGCACTGTGGGTGTACGTCCGACAAAACGAGCACTGCCCGGGTCCGATCCGTAGTAAAGTCCTCGAGAGGGTTCAGAGAGGAGTGTGATTGTTTTGTACATCTGAAGGATGCGATTGCAGATGAGATCGCGCGCGATGGTGACAGTAAAGGGACATTTCTCATACGCGAGCCGGATCAGGTTAGGAAAAAGTTTGAACCAGAGCGTCGTATCGTAGGAAACGTCGCTTGTACAGAGCTCAACAAGGGCACTGCTGCTGTTGTCTTGCATCCCTCTCTGCATACGACTTCGTTCGGCTACCGATAGCTGGTCATCCTTGAAATTCATAACCTGCACGGAGTCGTTTTCAAGTATGTCAACCAGCCTTAAAGTGTCCTTCTCCGGGCTTGTCGACTTGCCAAGAGCCGTGTCAAACTCAGTGATTAGCCGCAGAACCGTAATGGCAAACGAGCGTACGGTGCGAGACTGCGAGCAGAGGAAAAACAAGCCGTGTGCTTCGACCTGATCGACCTCGGCCCAGATACTGGATATATCCAGCTGCACGCCTCTTTTTTCAGAAGCGCCGTCATCGCCAGCCTCTGCGGCAACGTGCCTCTGTTTCCGCTTGATCTCTTCGATCCAGATCTGAAGGAGCTCAACGTAGAGCCTCAAGGTGTTCTCAACATGGCCAGGCCCTAACATTCCACCGTCCGACATGGTTGAGTACCTGTCATCAAAGTTGAAGATGAAACGGGAGAACCCAGTCGCCACGGCTTGTGCGTGAGACTGCCGTGCGATGGCTTTCAGGGACTGGGCCGATGAGTCGGCAATACTGTACTGCAGATGGGCAGTCCCAGTACAGAGCAGGTTTATAAGCGAGTTGAAAGGAATGTCCGCAGATAAACATCGAGGGAGTGCTTGCACTGCGACATGAAGAAGCTCGTAAAATGCCTGCTTCTGCTCCTGAGGGCTCTGGTGCTCGTCGCGGCGGAAGTTGAAAGTCTCTGAGATTGGCGTCTTTGGCCCAGGACTGCTGAACTTCTCCTCCAAAGCAGCCTGGCCGCCAAAGGTGTTGTCACAGATCATCGTGATCTTGCCCAGGATCTCACAGAACTTGACATAATACTCTCGCACCGCGTCATTCAAAAGATGACTCAAGACTGGGCTCGTCTGGATTTCTCCGCCAGGAGACGTCGAGGACGGACTTTGCATAGAGTCATCCTTTGGGGAGGCGATGACCGGTGATGTGGGCAAGCGATCTGGCGGTGGGGCCGGGGCAGGATAGTACTGAGGGAATGGCGGGCGGCCTTCCTCCCCCTTCTCCAGATCGGATATGACAACCAGAAAGGACCTTATTCCGATGACGATTTTGTCCGGGTCAAGGTTTTCGATCTTCAGGTCCTTGTTGGAAATAAATTGTTCAGCGTTGACGAGAGGGAAGATAAGGTTTTTGAAGCAGTATTCTGGCTGCTTGAACCCAATTATTCGGATGATCTGTATCAGAGGGTCCGCAACAGAACTATCACTGGCAAGCACGGGACGTCTTCCTGGGGGCAAGACTAGCTTTAGAACTTCATCGAGTTTCCTGGTTGTGCCCGTTGCAGTGTCAGTGGTCCGCATGAGATACGTCCATACAAGTCGTGACAGCACCTGCAGGCATATGGGCCTTGCGTAGCGGTCCTTGAGCTTTGTCTGCAGCGACAATACGAGCTGAAGCCACTGCGATGAGAAGGTCTCAGGTGGTGACACGCAGAGCATGGTAGCCGTCAATGGAAACGCAAATGACCAGTGCCGGGGCTTGACAAATATTTGCCCGAGTCGCGGGCTGATGTTGGCGAGGACTTCGGCCCACTTAGGATGGCTGAAGTCGCTGTTGTCGGCTTTTGCGGCGATGGGAAGGAGGAGCATGTCCATCATCTGACAAAACGCAGACTTGACCTTTTGCCCGTGTGACCGGCCGAAAAGCCTGCCGAGGGCAATCATGAAATTGCAAGTCTGTTCCCAGGCAACAGGGCTGTTGACCTTAAGTCTCAGATGCTTCATCCCGCCAAGTACCAGCTCAATCTTTCCCTCTGTGGCATCACGGCTTGCAGATATGGGACTCTTGAGGACCCCGTGCTCCTGGAGCGAGCGGTCCAGGTCGGCAATGAAGCGCTCTGTGACGCCTGTGAAGTTGATATCGCTCATGACCCCGAGAAGCTGTGCGAAAAGGTTCCAGTTTGCCAGCTTCAGCGGCGAAAACATCAGCTGTTCTGTGTCGGCGATCTTCAGCTGGCTGAATATGATACCCTCGAGCTTGTCCTCCATTTCGGGCGTAATGGATGAGAGAGTGCTTTGCCCGATGACCTCGAGCAGAACTCGGCACAGAATGTATATGGAAACCAGAGATCGCCGTTCGGCTTGGGCTACGAATTCCTGCTTCGAGGTGACGGACAAGTGGCCGTTCTGCTGCAAAGTGTCGCCGATGCCATTCCCGTTGGGCTGCACCGGCTCCGTATTCCTCCTCTGAAGAGGTCCGGAAAGGGTCTGCCCCTTGTACGCGGAGCGTGCTTCATTTGCGGCATCGCTTTTGCTTTTCCTCCACAGCATCATGGGATCGATCAGGGCCTTGGGTTTCGGACTAGCGATATGGCCGAGGGCCGCTATGCTCTGGTCGAAAGCGGGATCCGCGCCGGGGCCACATATCTGCTCGATCTGAGGCTCGGGCTCGAAAGGCACCGTTATAGATTCATTCAGCTTCTCCTCCGCTTGGCCGATGAACTGGATGGGTGTTAGTATGCGCCGTCACAACGGATGCCCAAGATGTCATACCGAGGTAAACAAGACGTGCAGGGCATACTCCCCCACAGTCTTTTGCTCATCTCTGTGGTGCCTTGAGGAGTGCGAGTGGTGGTGCGCGTGGTCACGCTTGCCCTTCCCGCTGTGCATTCTTTCTACTTTTCTCTGTGTGGCGGCGCTGGCACTTGTATCGGCCGCCGACGAAGTCCGCTCCGGTATTTGAGGACCCGGGGTCAATGTTGCGCCTGACATGGCGGTAGAAGGGCGTAAGGCGAGGGCTACGTCTCCATATGGGTGCATTTCGGCCCGCTCCGGGGTGAGCCCAGTGCCAGCGGCTGCTATTATCTGGGGGCTCAGTGGGCTGGACGACGAGCTGGCACGACTCCCATTCCTCGAGTGTTGTATTCCGTGAACGATAGAAGTCTGCCGGTGATGCCCATAAGTGCCCCTCGAGTCAATGATCCGGTCGAATGCGCCGCCGAGGGCCGAGCGAGAGGCGGGTGGCTGGGAGCGCGGGGCGGCGGATGGCGAGTGTTGTTGAGAAGGCGGCTGATGGTGTAGCTGCGACGGGGAGCCGGCTGATTGCGCGCCAGCCTGCAGCTTTTCCAGGGACGACTGGCGGGAATGGGCTATGTACTGTGCCTTCTGGGGGTCCAGCGCGCCAGATGTCACGGTCTTGTCCCAGTCCTCATCCTCCTCATGTATAGGTGACCGGGGCGAGAACTTCAAAGTGTCGTAGGCATGGTCGGGCAGCGTCGAAGAGGGAGCTGTAGGGCCGCTCTAGTCAGCACAAGGCTACGCCAACGGGCAATCCGAGTCCGCAAGCAGCCCACAATGCGACAGCTCGAACTTGTAACTGTGGCTCGCAAGCGATGGGATGGCTCCGGGACCAACTAGGTACGGGGGATCACGAAAAGTGAGGGAGGAGCCGAGCTGAGCAGTGCAGGTTGCAGGTTGCAGGTCGCAGGTTGCAGGTTGCAGAGTGCGGTGTCAGGAGAGGGCAGCAGGGATAGGTTTGAGGCATTGGAAACAGACATGCTGCCGCCGCGCAATGGTTCGTTCCCCTCTTTGGGCAGTGTTGTGAAACAAACAGGTGAGGCTCGGATTGTGCACAGATGGGATGGGCCCGCCACCCGAGCTGCCGAGCTGAGAGAGCACTGGAACCTGTTGTTTCACAACTCAGGATACCCTCGGATGTTGAAATGACGGACTTACCCATGCTGGGCCTCTCTCCAGGCCCCTTTTATACAGGGCATCGACGGCCTTGATCGAAGATGATGGCACACCCCGGCCGGAAGTGGGAGGGCGGCGCGGACTGGTGGCAGTTGGACAAGCACAGCTATGCCCGGTGACAAGGTGACAGGGTGATAGGGTGGTGGGCAGGTGCAGGTATGCGGTGGACAGACTCGCACGGCGCTCAATGGTCCAGATTATACGGCGGCAGCAGGCCTCGGGTAGGAAGGTTATTATGGAGGTGGGCGGTCCGGACGGGAAGCTCTCCCTTCCTGCACTCTGCACTCTGCACTCTGCACTGGGTCCCGAGGTACCTACCTGCCTACCTAGAAGTAGGTACCTATACGAGGGACATGCGCCGCTCCGAGGGGCCAACCTAGGTGTCTCTTGAGGCTTCCGAGTCACCTCAACCGTGGGCTTCCGTAGAGAGGTCTACTACCATAGTACTATGGTATCTATTGGAGAGGAGGGTGGGCGCTTGACTTCCCATAGCCGGTTAGTAGATTGCATGGGCAAGCTGGCAGGCGACAAAATGCAAGGTACAAACGGCGTCACATCCAATCAGTCTTACCAGAGCGAGCGCCTATGGTTTGCCCGCTCCTATCACCATCACTGCGAGACCACCAGGCATGAGGCATGACAGCCGAGGCGTGACGCAAACTTGTATCGACTTATCCCTCGGTAGCTAGCCTTTATACACTTCAACATCCGGGGGACAGGACTGAACTGGAACCCGGTTGGGCCCATATTTCGACCCCGGAGTCGGAGGCGCGGATCAAATCGAGAGGCCATCAGCCCGGGCTCCGTTGGCCGCAGCCAAGTCGCGCCCCCATAATTACCAGGACTATGTAAGGCAGTGAACCCACTCCAGCGGCGTGGGCCAGCGCCTGAGTCAGCTATTGCCTCATGGCCAGCGGATTGGACAAGCTCATCAGCGGGCGCCGTGCAATCCCGGGTGCGGCCCTCAAGGCATCTCCGGCCCCAGCCAGGGTCGAAGGCTGTGATCAGTTGACTCGGAACCGATCCCACCGCCGACATCGTGGGACGGGCTCGCAGGCTGCCAAGGAGGAGGGGAGATCACCTGTGAAGCCGGATTGCTGCGATGGGCAAGAAGCCAACTAAGTCTATGATTCCGTATGCATTAATTCCAAGCCGTGGCCAGATGAGACTCCCTCCCACCGCCGTACCTCGGCCCGGGCAGTCTAGGCGTCATTCAAGTCCGTGAAGCTTGTCAACATAGACCTCCACGGATGGGGAATGGAATATTCGAGATTAACTGGGCGCGTCTTCGAACCAGAAAGCCACAGTGCATGGTCATGGTGCTTATTTGCAGCTGGTTGTTCCATGCAGTAAGCCCTAGCCAGAAATCCTGACCTGTCTATACATACACGTACCTATAGTTACTTTGCAACCCGCCGCGCCGCGCCGCACAGCACCCACCCGTACCGCACCGAACCGTACCGTACCGTACCCAGGGACCGTAATAAAACCTATCGGGACTCGGCAGCGAAAGCTGTGGGCGAGCATGCACGAGAGCGAGGTGCTGGTGAACCAGCAGCAGCCCGGTCTCGCTTCTCCAGGTCCTCGGGCGACTTGTGAAGACCGTCAGGCCCAGCACACCGCGAAAGCGCGAGAAAATCATTACTCGTAGAAACGGCCTCGGGGACAAGTGAGGCTCCTCGTGCAGAACACTACAGCAGGGATGGATACATCGTACTCGCGTGGGATTTCTCGGGATTACGGCCCAAGCCATAGGCCCAGACGGAGGTCCATGTGAGTTACATAGGTAGGTGCTGCACCAGGAGCTCGAACCAACGGCAAACGTTGAGGCCAAGCCGAGTGGCAGAACGGACGTTCCCAGTGTGCCTCCCTATTGCCGACCACCAAAGAACCTATAAATCCTCCTCTGGGCCACCCGGACAGGGGAAAGCGGCACAAGCTCTGATCCTCTAAAGTCGAAAGCCCGGCAAATCCTCAGCAGCTCTCACCCACCCACTGAGCCAGTCTTCTAGTCATTCACGCAGCCGCAGCGGCCACCCCGTCCACGACCATCCTTGGAATACACTACAACCCCCTCCGCCCCCCGACCGTTTTACTCGCCAGTAGACTTTTTTCTGTCGCTCGGATTAAAACCGGACCAGAAAGGCCCCGTTATCACTTATCGCTCCCCCTCCGCCTCCGGCGCCACGTTTAGATCCCACCCAACACGCTTTGCTGTCTACTTCGCTCTCGGCCTCTATAAAACCCGGTTGCTCTCTGCGCGGCCACCTCCTCCCCTTCATCGCAGTGCTGGTGGTTGATCCTGTCATCTTCACTCGACGGTCATCGGCCGGCACTCCCGCAACTGGTTAACCCCGGGCTCTCCCGCACGAGCTGTCCATCCCCATCGCGGCTCTTGGCGACGACTCTAGCCACGCACGTTGCGCGCGCCCCCATCTCCGGCTGTCTTCGTGGTCCAACCCACCCAAGCCCAATCCCCTCAGCCTGTCCGCTGCCAACGGCGCCTCAGGTTCGTACTCGCGAGCGCTCGTGATATCCTCCTTCTACAGAACTGACTCCCCATAGGCCTGCAGCTTTCTTGGTAGATTAGCCTCAGATCCCCGGGCTTGACACGTGTGCCTCGGCACCAGTCCCGCCAATATGGCTGAACTCGACACCCTGGACATTGTCGTCCTTGCGGCGATCCTCCTTGGAACCCTGGCGTATTTCACAAAGGGTAAATACTGGGGGGTCACCAAAGATCCATATGCCAACTCATTCGCCAACGGGCACGCCGCGAAGGCCGGGAAAACCAGAAACATCCTGGAGAAGATGGAGGAGAGCGGGAAGAACTGCATTATTTTCTACGGGTCTCAGACTGGAACTGCCGAGGACTACGCCTCGAGACTCGCCAAGGAAGGCAAGAGCAGGTTCGGGCTCGAGACCATGGTGGCCGACCTGGAGGACTATGATTACGAGAACCTTGATGCCATTCCTAACGACAAGGTTGTCATGTTTGTTCTGGCCACGTACGGTGAGGGCGAGCCCACGGACAATGCTGTAGACTTCTACGAGTTCATCACCGGCGATGACGTGTCCTTCTCCGAGAGCAACGACCCTCCCCTGGGCAATCTGAACTACGTCGCTTTCGGCTTGGGGAACAACACATACGAGCACTACAACTCCATGGTCCGCAACGTCAACAAAGCCCTCGAGAAACATGGCGCTTACAGGATCGGCGAGCCCGGCGAGGGTGATGACGGGGCCGGTACCATGGAAGAAGACTTCCTGGCCTGGAAGGAGCCCATGTGGACTGCTCTCGCTGAGAAGATGGGACTCGAAGAGCGCGAGGCTGTGTACGAGCCGATTTTCAGCATCATCGACCGCGAGGGTCTGACCAAGGATTCACACGACGTCTACCTCGGAGAACCCAACAAGATGCATCTCGAGGGCACCGCCAAGGGGCCTTTCAACGCACACAACCCTTACATCGCCCCTATTGTCGAATCTCACGAGCTCTTCTCCGTCAAGGACCGAAACTGCCTGCACATGGAGGTCGACATCAGCGGTTCCAACCTGAGCTACCAGACTGGTGACCACATCGCCGTCTGGCCTACCAACCCCGGTGAGGAGGTCGACCGCCTGATCAACGTCCTGGGACTGTCTGGAAAGCGCGATCAGGTCATCAGCGTCAAGGCTCTGGAGCCCACGGCCAAGGTCCCCTTTCCTACCCCAACCACATTCGATGCCATCATCCGTTACCACATGGAAATCTGCGCCCCTGTGTCCCGTCAATTCCTTGCCACGCTGTCGGCGTTCGCCCCCGACGAGGACTCCAAGGCTGAAATGACCAAGCTCGGTGGCGACAAGGACTACTTCCAGGAGCGGGTCAGCGCCAAACACCTCAACATCGCCAGGGTACTCGAGTCCGTTGCGAAGGGCCAGCAGTGGACTAACGTCCCTTTCTCTTGTTTCATTGAGGGCATCACCAAGCTGCAGCCCCGCTACTACTCTATCTCCTCGTCTGCCTTGGTGCAGCCCAAGAAGATTTCTATCACCGCTGTCGTCGAGAACCAGACTCTTCCTGGCCGAGATGACCCGTTCCGAGGCGTCGCTACCAACTACCTTCTGGCCCTGAAGCAGAAGCAGAACGGCGATCCGAACCCGGAGCCTTTTGGTGCAACTTACGAGCTCACCGGCCCCCGCAACAAGTATGACGGCATCCATGTTCCTGTACACGTGCGCCACTCGAACTTCAAGCTGCCCTCAGATCCCTCGAAGCCAGTCATCATGATCGGCCCCGGCACTGGTGTCGCGCCATTCCGCGGGTTCATCCAGGAAAGAGCCAAGGAGGCCGAAGATGGCCAGAGCATTGGGAAGACTATTCTCTTCTTTGGCTGCCGGAAGCGAAGCGAGGACTTCATGTATGAAACTGAGTGGGAGGTAAGTGGCTATTCCTTGGCGAATCCTCAAAGAGCCTCGGCGCTGACTGACAATGTGTAGCAATATAAAAAGGCCATGGGCGACCAGTTCGAGATGCACACCGCGTTTTCGAGGGAGGGTCCAAGCAAGGTCTATGTGCAGCATCTCCTCAAGCAGCAGGGCAAGGAGGTCAACGAGCTCCTCGAGAAGAAGGCCTATTTCTACGTCTGTGGTGACGCTGCGAACATGGCCCGTGAAGTCAACACTGTCCTGGCACAGATCATTGCCGAGCACAGAGGTGTGTCGGAGGCCAAGGCCGAGGAGATCGTCAAGAACATGAGAGCTGCCAACCAATACCAGGTATGTCAACACCACACCTAAGCCAACCAGAAGACATGACGCTAATATAATATATAGGAGGATGTGTGGTCATAAAAAGCCAGCGAATATTTTGGTTTTTTTTTCTTGATCGCATTTTCTGTGAAGACGAGATCATTCTTGGCGGGTTTTGTCTGGTTGAAAACGTGTATGTTTTTGGCGATACAGGAGTCATGGCATACTTGGAATTGTGATGAAATTCAGCAAGCCTAGAGAGATCGACTTGGTTGTCCGCGTTCATAACACAATACCACATGTTAATATCCTATCCTCTCCTCTCCCATCATATGGCTGGACATCCTTGAGCTCGTGTGACAGAAGCACGACCTAGGTATTTCCACTTCTATGTCAGATCGGTAATTGGTGTATGAGCTGGTAGCAGTTTTCTCTTTTTATTCTGGTCACATACTCGTATCTGGTAGTAGACACCAACGTCCGACAGGGGTCGAAACAAGCAGAGAGCAACCAAGAAACAGCCCACCCAGCTTCGGCCCGGGTGGACCGACCGGAGTAGCCGAGCTCGGTCCCGGGCTCGACCTTGTCTCCGTCTTGCCCATCACAAAATTCGGACAAAGACTCTACGCCCACGACCTGTGGCAAGCAAGTCCTCCAGCGCTGTGCCAGCCCGGTTTCACGGAAAGAGCCACAAGACCAAAAGGAGGGTGTGGGCGTGGTCCTTGTTTGCGAGCACGCAAATTGGAGCAAACGACAGCCAGGGGAATACCCGCACCAGGGGAGGGTGGAAGGGGGGAGGGGGTTTGCCTCGTTGCTTTTTCTTCATGCACTCATCGGCGAGGTTCGCCAAGGCTTGTTTGAATGGGCAGGGCAGGAATGGGAACGGGAACGAGACTGTACGTCTTCCATGTCGGGCCAAGGGGACGCCTTGTCACCGTTGAACTGGTGGCATACTCGACATCTACAGACCATTTGGTTGGACTGTGACCCCACGGACAGGATGAAGTCGCCCCCCCCTCTGCCCCCTCTGCCCCCCTCTGCGAGGTTCCTTTCTCAGTCTGGGCCAGACGAGCTAGGCCGCCTCGGCGGTCCCTCGTGTCCTCCAGCATGCGGCAAGACACCCTGGGCCCAGTCAGAGAGGCAGGGCCGAGACATGGGAAATATGCCCGACTGAGCCTCGCCCGCACCTGCGTCACCCGGCGCAGGTCGCTCGAGACGACGGAGCTTGGTGTCTTGCCTTGGAGAGAGGGGCCCTCCCTGAGACTGGCAGGCTTGAGCTTGATCAACATGTCAGCATGTCAAGTGTTCGACTTTCTGGAAGCCACGTTGTGCCGTATCATTCTTCTGGGCGAGCGGGGGGTGTTGGTAGAGGTCGAGAGAAGCAATGTTGATGTTTGTGTCGTGCCGTGCCTGCCTCGGCCTAGCCTGCTTCTTTCTTTTTCTTTTCCCCCCTGCTATCCCCTTCCCGCGTCTCTTCTGCTCGGAGGTAGGGCCCGTTCGCATCTACCTGGCAGTCCTGGGTGCCTGGCAAGGCAGAGGCCCCATACCTCCCCCCCCTTTCTGACCTCACTCACTCCTGCTGATTATTAGATTTGCGGGGAAAGGACAGAGCAAAGGGCGGGATGTGGTGATTGCTTGCATCATGCTGGCTTCAGCTGTCGGCGAATGGCTTGCAATCTGTCCAGCTAGGCAGGCAGCCTCCACTGGGCCATAAAGCTTCTGGCCTCCTTCTGGCCTCCTGCTACCCAGTTCAAGTCATATGTACTTCCTCGAGGCTGGTGCTATTTCTTCCAGGCTTGGACCTGGATTTGAACTTCTCAGGCCCACCTTGATGTCGAGTGAGCACCATTGACGGCAGTCCACCCGTTGTTATATTTCTTTTCAGCCAGACTTCCCACATTGTTACTCTGAAGACTTCATTGCTGGCAATTGTGCGCTGGCTTGGCAATTCTGGACAAGTTGTCCGTCCCATATGATCCACTGGACATCCTGTCAAAAGCAGATATTGTTCTTGAGTGTCGGCAACGCCTTCTTGCTTTCCTAGGAGGCAGAGAATTTGCATATTGACAAAGCCTATAGCTAAGAAGACTACAGAGCTTCAGCTTCAGGTCGGTGTGACGGATTCCGTTGCTTGTCGTGGGAAGGCACGTTGAGTCACTGAAGAGGACGTCCAAGGATAGCAGAGGCTGGCTGCATCCAAGTCCTGTGCTTCAAGTCCAGTACGTGCCTACCTGATATTGGGGAGTAGCAACCCACGTCCAGCCTCGGTTGAACCTTTGAAGACCACGACTCAGGCGGTAGTAGTGGTCTTTGTCGGCTTGACTTCCAAGGTTGTTACTTGGTTGAGGCTGGTCACCGTCGGTCGATGGGAATCACCGGTAAGTCGTCCTGGTTTGATCATCCCGATGCTAGTAAATGCCTTCTGACAGCAGCCTCTAGCTCGCTTTCACAGACTGTCCGGCCGGCATAGACGTCTCTGTCTCTGGGCTGCTCTCCACGAGGTGAATTGACTGACTGTGTGTGAGTGCTGTGGAGTCAACTCTGCACCTTCCTTTCTCACACACAAGTCGCCACATGTGCAATCGGTCGGCCAGTCCCGTCGACACTCCCCCTTCACATCTCGGTTGCCTTGCCATCCAACATCACGCCCTCGTGCCTTCCTCAACATCTTCTTACTTGTGCCTTCCACCACTTCATCCAACACCTACCTGCTGGACGTCGACCTTTCGTTCCTCTTGACTGTCACTCCTTCTTCGAGGCTGTCCGACATTCGCACTTTGCCTGGGTAGCTGCCTGTGCGCGATGACCTGCAACGGCTGGTCTCCATCCCCCTTCCAACCATTGCGCCTCGCAGCTTCTCTGTCGAAACCCATGTTGTTATTCATGCTTTAGGGCAGTCTGTCTCTCTAGTATCTCATCTTATCTCGCTCAGGTTTGTCCTCCTGCCCTCTTCTCCTCCTCTTCTCTCCTCCATCACAGGCATCAAAGATCGATCACTCAACCAGCTTGCTTCATAGCTCCATTTCTACCCCCCAAACCACTCGCTTCAACTTCATCCCCAATCCCTCCTGTGTCGCCAACATTCCATCCCCAGGTTGCCTGCTCTGTCGCTCATATCTGTGCCCTGCCTCGATCCGTGTGATCTGATCTGTTCAGTCCAGTGGGCCCAACTTGAAGACGGCAAGGTTAGTGCTCTGCTGTTCCATGGTGAAGCAACCTCACTGCAATTTCTCTTCAAATATCAACGGTCTACGAGTTTCCAACCGATGCAAGCCTTCTTCGGCAAAAATACTCCCTTCCTTTCCTTACCCATCTCAAGCCTCTCATGTCACAGCGACAAGACGACTCTGGCCACAGCATGCATCCTGTTGCCATCTCTGTTACATTGGCTGACCATTGATTGCATGTACAGCTTTGATAGCATCCTCATCGATACATCCAACCAAGGTGAGTCTTCTTATTATCTTTTCAAAACGCGTCGCAATTCCTTTAGAGGAGGGCTCGCCAGCTTTACCTAGCTTTCCCCATGGGCTTCCTACGTGTTGGTCGCGAAATATCACGCTGGTCGGTTGCCATTGTTGGTCGCGATACGCCTCAAATTGCAACTTGACACAAAACTCGGCTTGGCTTAGCATAATTGACTTGGGACAAGAGGCTGATCCTGGCCTGTTCGGGCAATTCATCCTCTTGCTCCCTCGTGTCTCCCCACCTTTATCCAGGACAGTATGGAATGCAATGCTGACCTCTTCACCATGCAGCAACCACAATGTCTTACCACAACCACGCCGCAATGGCTTCCGATGCAAACAACCAGGGACCCCGCCCGGGTGTGACTGCTGCCTACATGGCTGCCCAAGGAGCTCATGATGTTGCCGGACCCCGTGGCATTCACTACCCAGCTGCCCATCATGATGGCCTCAGCGGTCTTGTCAGTTCTTTCGGCGGTCTCGGCCTGGCTAATAATAACGTTCCTCAGGGCGCTGCGCCTGTTGCCATCCCTCCAGGCGGCTACATGCCTGCTGACACCTCTGTTGTGTACCCTGGCTACGGAAGCCACATTCAGGCTCCTTACAACATGGGCATGGCCCAGGTCTCTGATTCTGTCTACGGGCCTGGCATCCCCGCTGGCCACTACATGCACCAGGGCGGTGTTGCTGGTGCTTATGGCGCCTACATGGTCCCTTACACCCCTGGACGCGCAGCTTCGTATGCGGACCGCATGGAGCGTGGACTTCGTGACCTGCCTGGACTTGACAACCGCCGCGGCTCTTATTCAACCACTGCCACCGAGTCCACCCCGGGCACGCCCTTTTTCGGAGGCATGGGAGACCGACAATCTGCTCCTCGTGTCATGTCGGCTGATCGGTCCAGCTATACGACCCCGTCCCCTCAGCAGCTTGCCGTGTCTGGAACCCTTGGTCCTGTCAGCTCCAAGGGAAAGCGAGTTGCAGAGGCAGAGCTGCGGGCTCTTGCTGAACAGGACCCTGCTATCCCTTCTGCTGTCCCCGCTGTCTTCACTACCCCAGAGCAGCGGAAGACGCTGGACCAGTGCCTGGAAAATCGCATCGACGGCAACAAGAACGTCTACATCCGTGGCCTCCACCCTACCACCGATGATGAGCTCCTGCTGAAGTACGCTTCTCGGTTCGGCGAGGTTGAGCAGAGCAAGGCCATCATTGACACCACCACTGGTGCCTGCAAGGGGTAAGTGTTCACTACCACCGAGCCGTCTCTGCAGAAACATGCTAATTCTTCTCTGTGCAGATTCGGCTTTGCCAAATTCAAGCATGTCCGTGATTCTGAGAAGTGCATTCAGGCCTTCTACCTTCTTGGCTATGAAGTCGGCTTCGCACGGGAGAGCTTCAACGCTCGCCTCAAGGCTGAGGGAGACGAAGAGTCGACCAACCTGTACATTTCCAACTTGCCCAAGTCTGTCACAGAGGCTGTTAGTTTCCCTTCCTTTATCCGAAGGCCCCGCCTGACTTCATATTGACTCTTGACAGCAACTCGTTGCAATCTTCGAGCCCTACCAGATCATGTCCAGCAAGATTCTCCGCGACAGCATAGGCAACAGCCGCGGCGTTGGATTTGCCCGGTAAACTCTCACACTATCCTCTGATCTTCATGTACATGTCTGACCAGATGCTGCAGTTTCGAGTCTCGCGACATCTGCGAGGAGGTCATCAGGCGCTACCATGGCCAGGCCATCGGTGATGAGTGCTTCCTGATGCAGGTTCGGTACGCCGACACGCCTTCTCAGAAAGAGCTGAAGCGTGTCACTGCCGAGCGTCGCCAGTACCGCACCAACGAGTACAATATCGGGGCATACGGAACGATGGCCGTCGGCATTGCCCCCTCCATCTACAGCAGCAGCTCGCAGCCCAGCAGCTGGGGCCGCACTGCTCGTTTTTCCAGGTCCGTGGCGTCAGGAATAGCCATCCCTTTCCCCCTCACAACCTCGCAGGTGCTGATTGATTAATGTGCAGCGCCGCTCCTGGAGCCCCTCACCGTCCTGCTCTCTCTGCCAAGAGCGGAAACGCGAACATGACGAAGGGCCGCATTCATCAGTAGGACTTCCCGCCGACAGTTGCTGGAACCCTGCCATTATGCTAACGGATCCATGTAGACAGTGCGCAGTCACGTCTTCTTCGGATGACGGATCTGCCGATGAGGGTGTGACGGTTGTTGACTCGCCCACCAACATCAAGTCGCAGTCGTCTCCCATCATCAAGAAGGAAGCTGTCTAGAGGAATACCATCCTTTCTGGCCGTCATTCTTCACACACTTTGGACCACGCTTTTTCGACGTCAGCACTCCCGGCATAATTTTCATTATCAGCCTTATCCCGAGGGCTTGTGGAGGTTGTTCGATGTCAGCAGGGTCCGAAATTTTGGTGTCCTCTCTTGCACTCTGGTCTTATTATCGCAAGTATGTCCCTTAACGCAAGAGGCTGTCCACCTCACATGACGGATCTGCTTTTCTAGCAGTTAGAGCAGGGAAGATCAGTACATCATCAACACCCATTTTGTCTTCTGTACCACATCACTTTCCGTTGTTGGGACCTTGCTGTAGCAGCAGGATCGCCACCGGCAATATACATTCATGGAAGTCGTTGATAGCAATACGAGTGCCAAACTGCACAAGTGACTACCTCGGGCCTGCATGTTGACAATTCCAGTGTCCTTTTGAGAACCAAACTTAAACTTGCAAATGATGCAGTGCTCTGATCTTCAATTCGACGACGCCTCTGGCCTCATGAAGTATCTTTAATCTCTAGATTCTCCATATCATCAAGTCTCCCATCCTGGGCATCTTGCTGAAGCTCACTTCCAGGCTCAGCTTCCTCGGTGCTCGTGCCGGCTTCGTCTTCGGAGTCTGAAACTTCCTCGTCTTCAGAGGACTCATCTCCGCCCTCATCTCTTGAGCTGGCCTGCTCTCGTATGGCTGCCTCGAGGTCCTTTGACATCTTCTTTGTGAAGCCGGAAGCCTCGACTGCAACGTCGATTTTCCTGGCGCCGTCCTGACCAACAGTTTTCCTTGCGTCCTTGTAGAATGGGCCAGGTTCCGTACTGGTGAAATGGAACCTCCTCTCAAAGAACCGTTTCAAGCAACTTACATCTCGGTCGAAGTACATCTCGGCGTTCTGGTGGTCCATCGAGATCATTTGTGGGAAATCGATCAAGATTGGCGTCAGGGTTACAGCGCCTTCTGCGGAGTCTTCCTGGCCGTCTTGATCCGCCTTTTCCTCCTTGATTAGAATGTTGAACTCGTTGAAATCGCCGTGTATCAGCCCATGTTTTGCCAGCCGAAGGATCATGGCCACAAGCTCCGCGTACAGGCCTGCGGGATCGGGAACCGCGGATATCTGTCGTAATGGGTACGAATCGTCGATGAAGGACATGAGGATGGTGTGCCTCGACTGCGCGATGGGCTCAGGGACGGGGAAGCCCTCCTCCCTCAGGGCCTGCATGAAGGCGAACTCCTTCATGGCCGACAGCCTCGACAGGTACATCCACGAGCCGCCCTGGCGCTTCTTGAGGTAGTCCCTGTTCGTCTTGACGGTGCGGAATGAGATGCGCCCCAGCCTGTGTATCTTGAGGATCTTCTGCCGGCCCTTGTCGTCCGCCACCATCATGATGTCGCTCTCCTTTCCCACGCCCACCCGGCTGCCCACGCTGTAGACCTGCTTCTTGGACGAGTAGGCGTGCAGCGCGAGGTAGTCGAGCCCGCCGTACGTCAGGCGGTAGCCGTCGTATTTGGCCTCCTTGACCCGGCCGATGAGGCCCACCTTTGCGAGGTTCGAGATGGACTTGTGCACGCCGCTGCTGCCACCTCGCAGGCGGGCGATCTTGTCGATCATGGCTGTCGGGACGATCTCGTGGTTCTTGGAGCCCATCTCCACCTGTTTGTTGTCGTTTGATCAGTGCGTGTTCGGTGAGCCATATTCGAAGCGGAAGCCATGAGCGACATACTGCTGTGAGCACCCGCCAATCCTCGGGTGCGAGGTGGCGCATGGCCTTTGTGTCCAACTTCATGATGGCTGGCGCGTCTGATGACGCTGGTGGATCTGATGAATCCGGGGGTCCTTGGTGTGAGTGAGGAATTTGGAGGACTTCTGGGGTCGCGCGAGGTCACCTTGAGGGTGAGTCGTTGGATATAGGGGCGGGAGGCGCTTTGAGAGGCAAAACCCAGTCCAATTTGTGTTGTTCTTCAGTCTTGGTCTGTAATAATCATCGCATCGCGATCACCACAACTCTCTCGAAATTTACCCCAAGGTGGGCTGAAGTTGGGTTTATCTTATCGGTGATTAGATACGGCGCACTGACCAGCCCGGGGGCGGGAAACAACCCCTGCTCGGCGCCAGTGGATGATGACCTTGCTTGTCATGTCCAGGCGGCAGAGACTCGCGTAAGACCAGGTCCCAGGGAGCTAAAGCTGCGGGCTGGCAGTCTACTTGCACGAAGCTTCGAGCACCAACATCAACATCACTTCACACCATCTTCCCACAGGTTCCGATCGCCTTTGGACACCACATTATACCCAGACGCAAAATTCTTTGGACCTTCTCATCCCCTCCTTGTGTCCATCATCCCCCTGCCACGGTTCCTTCAGGCGCCACTTGACGCAACTCCCGTCTGCGCCGGCTACGAATCCCTTATCGTGCCCCCGTCCCGAACCCCAGCCTACGAACAACATGGCTCAAGACAGCGACAAGCCCACTGCCGCCGACAAGGGAAAGGGCAAGGCGGTTGAGAATGGCAAGCCTGATGACGTCCCCAAAGACAAGGATGGCAAGCCTGTGGCAAACGGGAAGAAGGCCGACGAGAAGGATGACGGTATGCGCCGCCATTCCACGACTTGCGACCGCAGGCTAACCCGTCAACCCATTCAGCCACAGAAGATCTCAGCGAGGAGGACCAACAACTCAAGAGTGAGCTCGATATGCTCGTCGAGCGGTTGACTGTTGGTCATCCAAACAACCTCCACCTTGGCGGGGTCAACCAGTGCTGACCCAATCATGACAGGAATCGGATGCGTCTCTCTACAAGCCGGCCTTGGAGGCCATGAAGAACTTCATCAAGACATCGACATCATCAATGACTGCTGTTCCGAAGCCCTTGAAGTTCCTCAGACCTCACTACGACACCATGACCGCCTTGTACGAGAACTGGCCAGCAGGCGACGACAAAAACTCCCTGGCCGATGTACTGTCCGTGATCGGCATGACCTTCTCAGACGAGGACAGACAGGATACGCTGAGGTACAGGCTCCTAGCGCCAACACAGGATATTGGCTCGTGGGGACACGAATATGTCCGGCATCTGGCTCTGGAGATTGGTGAGGTCTACGCCAAGAGGATCACAGCCGAGGAATCTACCACTGATCTGGTAGATCTGGCGCTGTCCCTGGTGCCTCTGTTCCTCAAGAGCAACGCGGAGGCTGACGCTGTTGATCTGATGAGCGAGCTGGAGATCATTGAGAAGCTTCCGGAATTCGTCGACGAGAACACCTACTCCAGGGTCTGCTTGTACATGGTTTCCATGGTCAACCTCCTGACATATCCAGACAACGAGCTGTTCCTCCGTGTTGCTCATGACATATACAAGGAATACAAACAATCCACGCAGGCCATGGTCCTGGCCATCCGCCTCAACGACACGGAGCAGATAAAGGCGGATTTCGAGGCAGCTACCGACCCCACGCTGAAGAAGCAGTTGGCATTCCTGATCGCACGGCAGAGGATATTCCTGGACTCGGAAGACGAGGACCCCGAGGTCCAAGAGAGTCTCAGCAACCTCCGCCTCTCGGAGCACTTCAAGACTCTTGGCAAGGAACTCAACATCCTCGACCCCAAGACGACCGAAGACATTTACAAGAGCCATCTGGAGAGCAGTCGTGTGGCCGGAATGACCAACCTGGACTCGGCTCGTCACAACCTGGCAGCAGGTTTTGTCAACGCGTTCGTTAACGCTGGTTTCGGCAACGACAAGATGATGTTGGTCGACAAGGATACCAACAGCTGGGTGTGGAAGACCAAGGACGAAGGCATGATGTCGACAGTGGCATCACTGGGTACCCTGCTCCTCTGGGATGTCGAGAACGGTCTGGACAAGATTGACAAGTATACCTACTCTGAGGAGCCACAAATCGTCGCGGGAGCCATGCTCGCTATCGGAATCATGAATGCCGGTGTGAAGATGGACTCTGAGCCTGTCATGGCTCTGCTCGGAGAGCCCGAGAAGCTGGAGCACTCCAACCCCCTCATCCGTGTTGCTTCGATAATGGGACTTGGCCTGACCTACGCCGGTTCCAACAAGGAGGAGCTGCTGGAGAAGCTTCTCCCCATTATTAATGATACCACCCAGGATATGCAGATCTCAGCCATGGCCGCCTTGGCATGTGGTCTCATCTTTGTCGGCACTTCTCATCCCGACGTGACCGAAGCAATAATCACAACCTTGCTCGATGATGAGCGCCAAAACCAGCTGAAGGACAAGTGGACTCGATTCCTGGCTCTCGGGCTTGGTCTTCTCTTCTTTGGTAAGCAAGAAGAAGTGGACGTCATTCTGGAGACTCTCAAGGCCATTGATCACCCAGCGGCCAAGCCCACGGCCGTCCTGGCTGAGATATGCGCCTGGGCAGGCACCGGTGCCGTGTTGAAGATCCAAGAGCTCCTGCACATGTGTAACGAGCACATTGAAGAGTCGGACGAGAAGAAGGGTGATGAGCTGGTGCAGTCCTATGCCGTGCTTGGCCTTGGCTTGATTGCCATGGGCGAGGAAGTCGGCCAGGAGATGGTGCTCCGCCAGTTCGGCCATCTCATGCACTACGGCGAGGCCAACATCCGCCGTGCGGTCCCTCTGGCCATGGGCCTGATCAGCCCAAGCAACCCTCAGATGAAGGTCTACGACACCCTCTCGCGATACAGCCACGACAATGACAACGACGTTGCCATCAACGCAATCTTCGCCATGGGTCTCCTTGGTGCCGGTACGAACAATGCCAGATTAGCGCAGCTGCTCCGGCAATTAGCCAGCTACTACCACCGTGAGAAGGAGTCACTTTTCATGGTCCGGATCGCACAAGGTCTTCTGCACATGGGCAAGGGCACCATGTCCCTCAGCCCGTTCCACACTGACAGGCAGATCCTGTCCCGAGTCTCGTGTGCGGGTCTGCTAGCTGTGCTCGTGGCCATGATCGACTCCAAGCAGTTCATCACCAAGAACTCTCACTACCTCCTGTACTTTTTGGTCACCGCCATGCACCCACGGTTCCTCGTTACTCTCGACGAGAACCTGAAGCCCCTGACGGTCAACGTCCGCGTCGGTCAGGCGGTGGACGTCGTGGGCCAAGCTGGTCGCCCCAAGACAATCACAGGCTGGCAGACGCAGAGCACCCCCGTCCTACTGGGATACGGCGAGCGGGCTGAGCTCGAGGACGAGGAGTACATCAGCGTGAGCAATGTTCTCGAGGGTCTGGTCATCCTCAAGAAGGTATGCGAACCCCCTTAATCCCCTGTCTGTAATGGCGCATTGACAATTTACTAACCTGGTATTACAGAACCCGGAGTGGGAAGGCGGTAAATAAAACCTGGCCTAGGCACGGCAGCATAACGTGAAGACTGGCCGGTCGGACGGGGCTGTGAGAAGGAAGGAGTTATTACTTACTGTACACTATGGAGGGGTCTCTTCAGGCTGAGTTGGCCGTCGGAGTGGGGCTCATCCAGGTGCCGGATTGGAACCATAGACGAATGGAAGTGACTTTTTAGAGCTCGCCACGGTCATCAGGGTCACGAGTAACGGGCCCGCGTATACATTACCAAAACCTCGAAAAGAGAATACTGGAACCTGGATCCCCAATAGTTGGGCAACATGCAAAAATGCAAGACACGCCAACAATGGGACACAAGAGCCAGCACATTTCCGCAAAGGCGATCTCTGCGCTGAGTGTGCCCTGTTCTTTGAGGCCAACAAGGAAGCTGATGACAAGAACGGTGCACATTGTCCACGATAGAAGAGACAGTTCTTGTTGGGTATTCCCAAGTCAATCTTAGCAATGTACTGTATTATTGGCTAATCTAGCAAATGTCCAGGAATCGAAGACGTTGATTCAGAGCTACATATATGTCGCAGGGAACCTGACACAGACGGGCAAAAAATGTACCTGGTGCTCAGCTCAGCATCTCTCAAATACTCTGTACAGACCCTTGAGATTGGCGACCTCCAACACGCCGTCCTTCATCAGGCCGTTGGTTGCCACGAGGCGTGCCTTGAAGGCGGGGAAGAAGACGTGCTCGACGGCCCACCGGACGTGTCTCCTCCTCGCCTTGAGCTCCTCGTCGATCTGTTCAGCGGCGGCGGCCTCGGCCTCGCCTGGCGTGGGTGGTAGCGCCTCCGGGACGTAGAGCGATGCCAACTCCCTCAGAAACGTCTCGAAGCAGGCCCTCTCCTCGGTCCAGTCAACATGCGGGCCTAGCCTGAGCAAGAAGTTCGGCAGCTTTGCCATGGGCGGGGTGTAGCCCTTCACGAGGAGCGGGATGCTGATGAGCTCCCCGGCCGGGGATATCTCGAGTGAGAAGTATTCCAGTAGCATCTCGCGCCGCTCGACAAGCTGTGACGAAACCAGGTCGACCACCTCGTCTACGTCAAAATCGTCCTCTGCTGTTGAGCATTTCTCCTTCTCGTGCTCGGCTGCTATGCGCAACACAGCACGAATGTCTAGGGAAGGGCTGAATTTCACGACCCCGAAGTTTCCGAAATCAGTCAGACCAACTTGGTAGAAGTACTCAAAGCAGGCACGGCCATAATCAACAAGGTAAAGCTTGATGCCGCCTTGAATGGCTGCCAGGCGGCGCCGCTCATCGACAACCCCAACGAACGTGTGTGTCGCAAATACCTCTGTGAGCTCGTGGTGCATGTCATCCCGTACATCCGCACGGAGCTCGCGGACACTGGCGAGACGACACGGGACTTGCTCGCGGTCGTTTGTCTCATATTCGACAGACTCCGGAGGTTGGGCATCGGGCACAGAGGTTGGTATTGCCGTGTTTGAGTCTCTCGGCGCATATGGTGACTCTTCAGTTGGGGCAAACATGCTGGTGATCTTGCGAAGATTGGTATCCGTCCGGACAAGAGTGTTCTCATAGCGTGTCGACTTCTTGCCGGAGGCACGCGTGATTGACGCTGGGGCCGCATCACCTTCTGTCTGTTTCTGCGGCGATGCCCAATCGGCACCTGGAAGCAGCGTCTGTGTCATGAAGGTCCGGCTCTGGTCAACAGCTGCAAGCTTGCTGCGGATGTGCTCGCAGATGGCGTGAATTATCTCGTCCTCGTTGAGGAAATTGACCTCCCGTTTTGTCGGATGCACGTTGACATCAACGCGCGCAGGGTCGATTTCGAGGCTGAGATATACGAAGGGATGACCACTCTTTGGCAGAAATGCCGCATATGTCTGCTCGATTGCCTTTCTGATATTCGTTGATTCAACGCAGCGGTGGTTGATGAACAAGAGGAATGTCGTCTTCTTGATGTGGTAGTTTGCATTCGTGGCATACCCCTCGGCCTTGAAGCCCCATCGGTCGTCTGACGTGGAGTATTCGACCAGCTCGTTGGCGACACTAGTACCGTAAATCTGGCGAACACGGTCGACGACAGAGGCAGCGGCCGGCACTGATATGCTCGTGGATGATTCACCTTGTTTCTTGCATGAGAAGGCGACATGGCTGCAGTGGATGGCATAGCGGCCGACCATGTCGATGATTTTGTTGTACTCGTCAGAGGCGGAGCGGAAAGCACGGCGCCTTGTTGGGACATTGTAGAAGAGGTCCTCGACGGTGATCTGGGTGCCATTCCTGCCGGCGACGGGCTTGGGGTCCGCAGTCTGACCGGGCTTGGGGGGCTCAAGCTTGCCTCCGCCATAATAAGCACGCCAGGCACAGGCCGAGTCCTTGGTCTTGGTGGTGACTGTCAGGTGGGCTATGTGGCTGATACTCGCCAGAGCCTCACCGCGAAATCCATAAGTTGCTATGGACGAGAGATCCTCGAATTTCTGCAGCTTCGACGTAGTGAAACGTTCACACAGGATAGGCAGGTCTTCTTTCTGTTGACCTGTCAGAAGCCCGACTGGTTACGACAATCATGGGGAGGCCACGCACATCTATCCCACTGCCATTGTCGGTGATCTGGAGCAGTTTGAGGCCGCCGTCCTTGGCCAGGACCTCGAGGGAGGTGGAGCCAGCATCGACGGCATTCTCGATGAGTTCCTTGAGTGCGTGAACAGGGGCAACAATGATCTCACCGGCGGCGATCTTGTTGATGACATCTGGGTCCAGGGCTTTGATGCGCCGCGCCTTGGTTGCGTCGACCTCGTCAGCCTCATCGGCCTTCCTCTTGACGCCACGGGGGCCGTCAATGTCCATTGGCTCGGCCATGGCGGCACGCCGTCAACATGGCAGGAGGTGCCTGGCGCATGGGAAATTGTGGTGACCACAGGCAGGGGGGGGTTTGTGAGGGGCAGACCGGAAAAAAAAAAAAAGAGACGGAAGAATAGGTGCGCTGGGCGGATGGACACGAGAGGCCCAAATGGTGGTGCAAGTCTTCATTCCCATGTGCCTACCGACGCGCCTGCCTTGGCGCGAAGGGCCTCTCAAACCGTTTAGGCGCGCCGTCTGATAGCATAGAATATAGTGGGTTTCCTTAACGCTAGCACCACCTAATAACAGCGGCACAGGCAGCCGCCAGCCCTTCTTCCATATCTAACCAGCCGCACGCTACCTGCACGCATTACCAACCGGTACAGCAGTGAATGAATTGCCTCACAGAGAACTCAAACCTCTCGACCTTGTCGCCTTGTGTTGTGACCAGTAAACACCTCAAAATGGCACTTACATATTGGCAGGTATAAGTGCAATTTACTTGTACAACGATGCGTCTTATAATTTGGCCAATCGCAGAGTACTACGCACCACTGAAGTGGGAACATCAACCATGTGCACGACCAACATGAGCCCTCACTCCCAGAGACAAAAGAAGCGGGCCTCGATGCTCTCCCTCGGCGGCTTGTCCTGCGAGTCCGGAAGCACAATCGCGGTGTGCGCCCCGGCGTACCCCGTGAACCCAGGCTCGCCCTGCCGGCTGTCGCAGCCCTTGAACAGGAACATCTCGTTCGGCTTCATCTCGTGCACGTAGTACCACGCGTGCTTCTCCTCCTCCTCCTCCGGGTGTGCCAGGAGCGAATACGAGATCCTCGGGTCCTCAGCCTGGCGGAACCTCCAGTCCTCCTTGCTCACCGTCGACGAGTCACAGATCGCCAGCGGGTCGCGCCCCAGCGTCTTGAGTGGCTTCCATATCTGCAATCCCCCCCC
>LJJS01001136.1:233844-251645 GCA_001447215.1 Diaporthe aspalathi
CCCCCCCATCTATCCTGACGAGTGAATCACGAACACACACACTCTCTCACGCACACACACGCACACACAGACCACCCCTTTCTAGGACCTCCCTCAACTTTTGTCACGCTGCGCTTGATGGCTCAGCCTGTGAGCCTCAGCGGCTACTACTTGAAGCCTGTCTCTACCGACCAAGGGGTGTTGAAGACTCGCTTCCCAGTCTTCCATTCTGTACAACGTCCCACCCACAGGAGCGAGCTCGTGTGCACGGATACTCCCTCGGGCTCGCGAAGTGGTGCCCCTTCGGCTGGGGGTGAGGCCCAGCTGATTCTGTCAACATGGAGTCGGTCGTTTCGAAGAGTTCACGGATTCCAGACTCCAGGATCTTTAATCACAAGGCAACAAGAAGAATCGAATTCTTAAGAACGAGCGAACTCTAGCAAACGTGGTCTCTAGGGTGTTACCACGGCCACCGAATAAACGGGTACCAACATATGCCTTCACGTCCCAACGCCAACCAAATCATGGAAAGGCTCGGCCCGGGGAACCTCTTCAACCGCGACTCCGACAAAGTCTGTGATGTCTTGTTGTTGAAGAGTAACCACAAGACCACGCATCAGCGGCCCATCCGGAGAGGCATACACGTCCACCCTCTATGCTAGCAATATCTGCTCAAGCTGCCCCCTTTTCCCTTCCAAAGCCAAACCGATGCAGAACTCGCACAGTGGTATCATCGCGACCCGATCTTCAAACGAACACGGCCATAGCGCGCTGAGAAATCGATATATATGCCGTACTAGTACAATGCGGCCCACCTCCATCGAATCCCACCCACGACGCACTCAACAACGAGCCGCCCAGCCCACCGGCAGCGCTTGGTTGGAGTTGGAGTCAGGCTGGAAGACCCGAAGGAATCCCAATAAGCAGCAAGGTGTTTTGGAGGGCCGGGGCAGGACCAGAGCTGATTATCCGGGCCGCCGCGGGAATCCCCACCACAGCGCCGATCAGCTTGTCCTGTAAAATTATCATCATCTGCGGATTCGGCCGCGTCTTCAACCCTGGTGCCGATGAGTGGGATCCGGCCTGTCAATCAGGCCTTCGATATGGACCCTCTGTCTGTCATCGCGTGGCCAGCCTTGCTCGGATGGGCCACCCTGCTGCTGGGGTTGATGGTGGTACTGAGGCTGCTGGGACTGCGCCGGACTCTGGAATTGCGTGGGCTGCCTTATGGGAGGCAACTGATATCCAGGGGCCTGCGAAGTGCGTGGCGCCGTGGAGAGCTCGCTGCGAGGGATCTGGTAGGCAGGGTGTCCGACAGGATAGTCTGGCCTGCTGGGCGATGCGGCGTAGGACGACGGGAGCCGAGGGCTCAGGCCTGGCATCATTTGCCCAGGAGTAGCAGGCTGTCTCGGAAGGTATGCCACATCGCTCACTGATCTGCCTCGCCCGTGGTCGAAAGTGGCTGAGACAGGTGTTGGCTGCGGATAGGGCATCTGGGGCGCCGGGTACGAGTACGCCAAATCCCGAGGGTCTCGGCCCTGTGGTGAGGGCGTCGGTGGCTGGAAACCTCGGAACGCCGTGTTCGTGTTCACGACGACAACGATGAAGTATATCGACCCGCGCTTTGCGAGCCCGAGACGTACTGGGAGATTCCTCAGCTGGCCGTTCTGGTCGTTGAAGCGAAGGTTCTCCAGAAGCTCAAGCGAGTAACTGGCAATTTCCTCCCTGCTGAATCCGAGCGACCGGAGCACATTCTCCTCCTCCTGCTTGGCGTACATGGGTGGTAGGTAGTTTGGCTCCCTCCGTGTCTGCTCATCCTGCATTTGCCTTTGGATTGCCGCCATCTTCTCCTTGTCACCAAAAGCAAGCATATCCGTAATCCGCGGGCTTTGTAGGAGGGGGCGGCCGACAGCATCCCAAAATGTACTGGAGGCTTTCACCACCTCAAGGTCCATGGTTAGGAACGCTGCTGGCTCCGGTGGCGTTGTCGAGATGGCGAGAGGGGCAGGGTAAACGTTGGCGCCGCTTGCGGAGCCTCGTTCAAGAAAGCGATGTGCCAAAGGCTCCGGTGGTTGGGACTTCAGCACGCGGTATGACTGTGTTCTCCTGAGAGAATCATCAAACCCCGAGCCCATAGAACCCTGTGGGGCGTACAAGGACAACGGCCGCCTGAGACTCTGATCCTGGCTTTGTCCGAGTCGGGATTCGAAGCCGGCGCCACGATGGTCATCACGAAGCCGTGGACGACCGCGCTTCTTGTGTTGAACGTCAACGCACGCGTCTTCCTTACCGTTCTGCGTACATCTCGTACACGGCCTCTGGGCTGTCATAACCAAAAACGTCAGCTAATTGTTCAGGTTCCGAACGGTTCGGTAGGAGTCGGTGGCAGAGAAACAAGTGTTGCCCGCCCATGACGACTGTTCCGGTAGCACTGGCTATTCCATACTGTCGATGGGCAACTCTGCGCGTACGCGACACCTGGGTCTGGAGCAGTTTGGAAGTACTGCAGCCATTGCCGTGCCACGCCAGCGAATCCCGCTTGGTGTTGATGCGTCGAAGGCTACTTGATCTAGCATGCCTGCAAGTGCAGACAGAGAAAGCCCAGTCGAAGCACCTTGCTTGCCCAAAATGCCTCAACGCGATGGCCCTCGGTGCTTCATTCTTTGCCGGGAGGAGGGATTCGCAAGGTGGAAAGAAGTGTTTTCAAACATACCGTCACATCTGGGGCGAATTAGTATGCCTACTCCTTGTGATGGAACGCAGCTCGAGACTTACCTGAGATGGGCCTTCTTGCAAGGCACGCATGCCGAGGCCACGTGCCCTTTCGTCTTTCTCTGGGACTTGGGCGAGGCGAATGACTGCTGGCTTTCTTGTGTCGGCGGTCGGGAGGTGATAGGGTAGCCTGGAATGGGCCCAGGCGCTGGAATCGGGCCGGGGGCAGGGAGGTAAGGGGGTTGCGACATGACCTGGCTGTGTTGCGACGCGTACGGCACAAAAGGTCTCTGCATTGGGTTGTCCGGTCGCGGGAACGTGTACGGCATTCGCTCCGCGAGGTCTGGCTGGTAGGGCCTGACGGGCGCCGATATCCCTGGCAACATTCTGGAGTCTGCTTGTGTCGTCGAGCTTCCGCGATACACATCGTGGCTGGCCGTCTGGTACACTCCCTGAACTCGGTCGTCGGCCTCTTGAGTTACTCTGGGTGGAATGGGCGGAGACCCTGACATGGGCGGAGATGGGTAGTCTCCTGCTGACCCGAAAGCAGGACTTTCAGAGCCTGCCCTGGGCCACGAGATGTCAAGAGCGAAGCGCACCAGGTCTGAACAGCCACGGCGTTGGCCGAGCGAGTTGTGCGAGATGTCTCGGTGATGGAGTATGGTTTGCATGGAAATGATTCTAAGAAATTTAGCGCCTGGGCCAAATCACCGCCTGCCCTCGCTTCGACGACGCAGTCACCCTCACGATCCCGCGCGGCAGGAGCCCTGGGAACCGGTCTGGCTTGTCCACGTCTTTTACAGCTGGCTGAGCCTTGCGAAATTTCTCGGACGCAGGGAAGGTCTAGTCCCGAAAGACCGGGTGGTGGATGGAGACGTGAGGTGACGGCCTGCCTGTTTGAGCCTGCTTGTCGATAGTGGCGAATCTTCAAGGGTTGTGCGGCCTGGCCTTGAGTCCTCTTGGGGTGTGCTGGGCTGTCTCTGCAGGTGCCAATGTCGCGACAAGAGAAAAGATCGAACACGCCGGTCGGCAGCGTCCAGTGGCAGGATGTCGCGCTCTCAGAGATGGGGGCGACTGGGCAGGTTCGGTCCGGCTAGGGCCCGGCGAGTCCTGGTGGTGACAGAAGCTGACACACAGTTCCAGCACTCGGGCAGAGCAAACGTGCACTGTAATACTAGGTCGATGGGTCCTGAGGTCTCAGTGGTACGGCATGCGGAGGTGTTCGTGGTCGTGTTTTGGGGTGTCGGAGAGCTGCAGTAGAAGCACCAGGAAGCTCTCTGGATGTCATGGAAGCTGTGGAAAAGCCTGGGCCGTCGTGCTTGGGAGAGATCACACGCGGTCAGGTTCGGGGAGCAAAGTAGAGAGGATGCAACGGCGGTTTATGGTCTTTTTGTCTTATGGATCTCCGGAACCCATGTCATGGTCGAGAATGGTGCAGTAGCCCAGATAGAAAATAAAGAACCGTGTTAGTTGCCCGAGGCCTTTTGTGCGACTTAAGGAGGACGGAGCAATTGAGATGGAGCCAAGGTCAAGACAAGGGTGCTTCAGGGTTGAGATGGTCTGGAGAGCGGAGTGGATGCCAGGGACCACCCCTGGCCCATCCTGAGGTGTGGTGCTAATTCAAGGGTACATCCAATGCCTGTATGGCACCAGCAATCCCCTGCTCTCAACTCTCTCATGTGCACGTAGTACGCTGTATGTCGTAGTGCAAGGGCCGGGGGATGCTCTTATGTAGTGAGCGAGGGTGCTGGCGGGCCAGTCCCAGCAGGCTGAATGATGCTGTCGTTGATGCGGTCATCAGCCAGCCCTTCCTCGGTTTGCACATATGCACGTACGCACATATACACAAGGCACACACGCGCTCGTACACGTTCACAACGCCTGCCACCTGGCCTGTGTGCAGCAGCGTGGAGGCTCGCGCCACGAGCATCGGGACTGCGAGAAGAACAGCACATACTTCATGAGATCCCGCGCGATGTCCTATGCCAAGGCCACTCGTGTCCGCCCATGGCTTCCCGTGAGGGTTGCAAGGAGCAGCAAAGGTAGGGTGGGGACTGGAAATGATCTGATATCGTGCTGATGGCGCCTCTTCTCTCATCCCATGTCTATCAGCCAGCCCACCTGCAGGTAGCGAGGCATGGCAACTGAAGCGTGGGCAAGGGGGGACAGGCACTCGCACAGGGACAGGGACAGGTGTCAGGCACGGTTCGAGGAGTGTGGACGGCGTCAACACAGAGACGCAAGACAAGACAGGTTCGAATGCTGCAGAGGGGCATTGATGATAGGCAAGGCAGGCCGAGAAAGCGTGGGTCCAGTCTATTACGGACCGCCGCAAATTCTCCGGCAGGTTTCGTCGTGGATTGTCAAGTAAAATTGAGAAGGTCGTCCAAAAGTAGTAAGACAAGTCCTCAGCGCAATTTGCTTTTTGGGGGACGTACAGGGACGGGGTGTGTCTCGCTTGTCGGGTTCGGTAGCAGCAGCAGCAACAATTAACAATAACAGCAACAACGCTGCAGCGACTGTAGCAGTCCAGAGGTTGGATGTCTCGAACTGCCCAACAGCAGCCATACAAGGGCCGCTCTTGATGACTGGGTACAGCAGGTACAACAGTGGGTTATGAAACCCTGACAGGACCCAGCCCTGCCAGGGCTGTTGGAATATGCTCCAGCGAACGAAGATCAGCCTGGAGCAATGCTTGATGAGTGCACAACGCCGCAGCGAGCATCATCGGCCAGGTCCTAGGCTGGTACTTTTCACGGCACCAAGCAGGTCGTGCTGATCGCAGCAGGACCCATGTATGCCTAGTGTATCCCGGCAGGACGTGATCTGGCGCGAGTTGGTCGTTCATTTGTGTCGCGACCATCCTGATCCTTGGGGCCAAAAAGACTAGTCAGCCTTTTTTTTTCCTGTTCCCTCGTGGCTGCTGGCTGGAGGAGGGTCGAGGATGGTGCGGAGAGACTACGCCTCTTTGGGTAGCTTTTGAGAGCGAGCTTGTGGAGCAGGGGGGTTGGCGGGCCATGACTGACAGCTGTTCATGCTCGCAAGTGGCGGTAGAAGGCCTGGGCGACGGTGAACGCGTGTGGGCAGCGGTGAGTGTGATGGCAGCAGGATGAAGTACATGAAATAAAGCGTCCTGGCGTTTCGCAGCGCGGGCCTTGGACCCCAGGATGGGACAGTGAGAGTCCAAAAAAGGTGTCATGTCGGGACGGCGTGGACGCGATTGGCAATGCGAAAGGCTGATCTCTGAGAGGGCCTCTGGGCTGCATCCGGGTCGATGAAGGGCTTAGCCAGGAACCCTGGACCATCTGATGCCAACCCAGGGTGGCGGGCCAAACCTTGGAGGAGCGGAGGGAAGGATCAAGCGCATGAAGTGTCGAGCTCGAGGCGCGGATGGCGGGCAGGCTCGCACCCTCTGGGGGTGGTCGTAGGGGCAGGTGGCAGGGCAAGCATGTGCAGCAAGGCACCCTTTCAACAATCCCATTGCCTCGGCGGGACCTCAGCCGGTGGCATGCAATTTCTCGTGATGGATTCCTCCGGACGCGGAAATGATGGATCGTGGCATGTGTCGTCATTCGCGGGCAGGCCATTGGCTGGCAGGGGCCTTGTTTGCGTGACCGTCCAAAGATGTGAGATGGGGGTGTCGTCCCAAAGGCACGGTCGCAGTCGCGGTACGGGATGGGGGATGGGCATTGCGTGCAGGAACACTTTAGCCGAAGAATAGGCAAAGGTGGGGACTGATCCAGCTCTGGTGAAGGGTTCGCCAGGATTTGGTAGCGTACGGGGGCTCAGGTTGTGTTTCTACGGTACTGGTTCAGGTTCAGGTTCAGGTCCAGGTCCAGGACCCGGTCGAGGGCCATGCTCAGCTCAGCTTGGGGTCGGAACGGCAGGGCGGACGACCTCGTCCCCTTGGTACCGTAGTAGTAAAGATGTGGTTACAGTGGTATCCGTGCTGGGCCGGGTCCCACCTGTGGTTGGATTGATGTTGGGTGATTTGGTCGTGGTCGATCCGGCAAGTCTGATACACAGAGTAGCAGCGCGGACGCGAAGGCAATCTTGTGGGTAAATAGAGTGAGGTTGCAGCCGCCGCGAGCTTCTCTGAGGCGGCGGCAGCAGGATGGCGGCAGGATGGCAGGATGGACGGAACTCGAGGTGGAAAAGGGCAAGGGCACCATCTGGCGGCGGGGCGCGTCAGGGCCGAGTCAAGCCTAGTCGGGTCGAGTCGGGTCGATTGGATTGGATCGGTCTGGCCCGCCGAAGACGCCTCGCTTGGGCTAAGGCACGTTTTGCCGGGGGCCTGGAGATGAAGTTGGTTGCAGATGCTGAGGCGCCGTTGCATTTGGCAGGACGCTTTGTTGCTTTGTGCTTTGTGCCTTGTGCCTTGTGCCTTGTGCCTTGTGCCTTGTGTGCCTTGTGCTTGGGTGCGTGGACGGGTACCCCAGACGACATTCACTTGATCTCGCATGCACATGCTGTACCACAGCTGCTACAGAGGGTGAGTAAGCACGGTGTGGGCTGCCACGCATGTACTCAAAAGTATCTACACCATACATAGTATGCACCGTCAGGCCTTTTGTAGCCGGAGGAACAAGTTGTGCCAAGAACCGGTATATACATACACCCATCTCGCTACCTATTGAGAAGGACGGTGTAGAAAACGGGCGGAACGGCGAAGGCACGGTCGTAGTAGACATGTGTATGCCATCACCTTGATCCCAAGAAAGACCACTGGTAATCAAGACTTGCAACACCGTGCTGGCATGATATGGACGACCAGAGAGAGCACAGGACGCGCCCGTGGGTTTAATGACAGGGGCCTGGGAGGTGCCACTGCCGAAGCCCATTCCTCGGCAGCTTTTGCACTACACACCGCACATGTCACCACCATCAACAGATGGGCTGGACCCCGCCAGACCTCCACTCTCCCTCCCAGTCGGCACCGCGCTTGCCCTGTGCCCTATCTGGATGTGCACACTACATTCATGCAGGTGCAGGCATGGGTGCAGATACAGGTAGGTCGTGTAGGGTACCGTACAGGGCAGGTAGGGCAGGTAGGGCACGTAGGGCAGACCAGTACCATGGCTTGTCGTCGGTACAATACTTAGCCAGCAGGTGTGGCTGGCTGTTCCATCCTTCAATCGCAATTTGCATCACGGCCTGCAGGCATCACGAGGCGCGGCGCCTAGCGCTGCAGCAGGTTGTGTGGCAGTTGGCAGTTGTGGATGGTGGACAAGCACACAAGCACACAAGCACACAAGCACACAAGCACACAAGCACACAAGCGAGTCCAAGTCCATCCACATGGAACCAACCGAAAGGCGTACCGCAACCTGCCCGCAGCCAGCCAGTTCCACCCTCTCCTTTGCCACTCCTCCCACTCCTCCCACTCCTGCTCCTTACTCCCACTCCCTCATGCACGCCAGTGGGCCCCGTTGCATGCATGCAGTAGCGCGCCGCCTGTTGAAGAAGATCAGCTGTGGCTTGACCATCCCACCTGCTAGACCACAAGCGTAACGACTACCACTACTACTATGGGTATGTAGAGTAGGTATCAGGGGATTGCCCCGCGAGTCCCTTTCGCCGATGGCCTCACCGTCTTCTGCCTCGCGCCTTCTCCCACCAAAAGCCGTGCCGTGACACACGCCTCACCAGACCCGCTGGTCGAATCTCCGCGCCTGGGGCCTGCGGCCGACGACTCACCGTTGCACCTTCCGAGCCCTCCACTTCCGCCTCCACCTCGCCCTGTACTGTACCTGTACCGCGGTTTTGCTGCACCAAGCACGGAACATAAACCAACCCGCAACCCGCAACCCGCAACCCATCAGCCTCACCCGCCCTGCTGCAGCAGGCAACAGGCCAGGTGCGCCAGACGCAAGGCGGGCAAGGCGGGCAACCCTCCGGCTGCGTCCGAGTCAAGGCCCCCAGACCCGGGGACTCGGTGCCATGCGCATATCCACACACGCCGCTTACTACCACGCAGTACACTCACTACACACTGTTGCTGTCGTCTACCATGGTACTTAGAAAGGAGCGTGGAGTGGCCTGCATAGTTCGCGGTGATTTGCGGTCCACGTGCACGCATGCGGTGGCTCGGCTCCGAAGAACAAGGCCCCGCCCCTGACAGCCACATGTGGTGTACATCCACAAGGTGCACTACATGGCACACTACTGCGCCGGGCTGCGGGCTGGGGGGCTTGGATCAAAGACCGGGGGGCCCGCAGTCTGTGGGATTTCGTCCGAACTTTTGACGACGTGTCCATCTCCCGAGAAAATGCAAGGCTGACAAAATTTCCCGCAACCAAACTCTACGGCGGACCCCTCCCAGAGCTGGCAGGGGTGGTGATGGGCGTGGAGGGGAACGCCTCTTGCATGAGTCGTCACATCTGAAACCTCTGCAGTCTGGTGGTCACGAGGCCAACAGAGAGACGAGGTGATGCCTGTATTGAGGCCAGGCGTACTCGTATCGAGACCGAAGGGCGGCAAAGCAGAGAGAACTTAAGGTGGTGTGAACGCATATGTGTGTGTCTGCGCGCGTGCGCGTGCGTGTGTGCGTGTGTGCGTGTGTGCGCGCATAGTAGCACCGGACTTGCAAGGAGGAAGTCGATGCGGCTCAAACCATGTGGGCACTCGTGCGTGCCGTCTGGAGAGGAGGGGGGGGGAGGCTGAATGTGCGACATCGACGCTCAATCATCCCATCTTTTTTGGGGCTAGCCGGCCCTATAGCGCACTCCTCCTATTGCCCATGCATCATGTTACCGCTGCCACCCTGTCGATCTCTCGTCCCATCTTTGTGTGAGACCATCCTCTCAAGTTATGCGATCGGAGCTTATTTGCGCCTCTTGATGCACTCACCTTCATGCACCTGTGCTGCCCGATCTGTGCGGCAGGCCACCCGCGGACTTACTGTGTGGGAAAAGAAAGCAATTGTCTCCGACGGGACGGGCACGGTCACGTACCCACAGCAGGCTGGTTGGGGCTCAGCGTATTCCCATCGTATACTTAGGGTCTACTTGAACGGCACAGAGCGGTGGCACGGGAGGCTGTGGGTCCTGGAAGCCCCATGGAAGCATTTTGGAAGCAAAGAGCAGGTGCCACATCCGTAGTGTAATGTGCTTCTCCGTAAGTTCACTTATTCTAGCTCCACAACTTCCGAGTTCGTTCCAATGCCCCGTCAATTGTGGTACTGTCCACCCCTTGATTCGGCGGGTATTCCTCTTCTTTTTTTTTCCTCCCCTTCCATTCCCTTTCCATTCCCTACGGGTCTTTTCTATACTACTCCAATCGGCCCAGCCTCCCTTTCACGCGCTGCCCCACTGTGGCTTGGAGTCCCTGACATGCCCCAAGCCTCGGCCATTTTCCCTCTTCCAAACCAAAACAAGCTCTCAGAGCTTCCGCATACATGCTGACATGGTCTAGTGCACACCTACGAGAGCAATCTCTGGCGTGCGCAAACCGAGTGCGCCGATCCCTACCTGTTCTGTTGCAGACGGGCCGGATTGTGCTGACCCTCCGACCTGCTTGCCTGCTTGCCTGCTTGCCTGCTTGCCTGCTTGCCTGCTTGCCTGGCCTCCTTCACTCTTCGCGTTTCGGATGTCCAACCGACTGACTCAGCAGACGCTCATGCACTCGATCTTCCATGATTCTCTAGGTCACCACACCGCTTCATACTCCGCTTATCGACACAAATTACGGACTGTCCACGGTCCACGGTCCACGGAGGGGGAAGCTCTCCCGGGCTCACTGTGCAACGCCACTCACAATACCCGGCCGAGCTTCGAAGGAGCCGCAACGGTCCACTCAGGCCCGAGGTACCCGATTACCAAGTACCGCTCACCGTAGGCCCCCAGTTCGTCCCCACGTCATCCCACATGGGAGCGTGGGGAGGCCCGACAATCTTTAATTAAGCTAATATAAGACGCAGGAACAGGGGGCATTGGGCTCGATGAGCTTGTGGGCTAGTGAAGGGCAGGGGTCAGAGGCCACATTCTGGCCCTTCCACCCGGCCGGGGTTCGACATATCGCCCGAACCTTTGGCTACCGTCTGGTGCTGTGTTGGCAATCTGGCAGTGTGCGAGCTATGGCCTCCTGCGGCTACCCCGGCTGGCTCTCATACATGACACAACAGCAGTGCGGGATGGAGCCGCTGGAGACCTTGATTCTTTTTTTTTCTCCCCTTCCCGGCGGGTCCCTTCGATGGAAAAGTGCCATACGATCCCGGCAGCCATCGGATCCCCAGAGGCCAAGCCTTAGGTTGCTTTTTTGGCTCTCCCCAGCCTGGCGACAAGCTTTCATTCCCAGCACTGCCTCCCGGGTCCGCAGACAGCCATGTTGCGAATCTCCCGTCCCGGACTGCGTCCCTGAAGGATCTCTAGCTATGGGAGGAATGCAACGTGACGCGCAGGCGGGGAGGGGCTGCTATCACCTGAGGGTGCGGGCTTCGCATGCCAGTTCAGCCCCCAACTGGCCAGCCTGCCAGCCTGTCTGCAGCGCAGAGGCCCGGCCGGGAGATTTCCATGGCATGATGCTCGCCGGCCTCATATACCTGTTTGTGACAAGATGACGGACTGGGCGGGGCCGTGCGATAGCAGCAGAATGACGCGATCTCACCAGTTCCAACCTGCAGCGGAATCCGCGGGCAGCTTTGGAGATGACGAGGGATCAGCTTCGTTTCATGGCTGATGCGTTGGGCCCCATCGACATGCTCAGAGCCCCCATCTAATAAGGGTGCAATGCTGCGTGAGGATACGGCGGCCGGTGGCCGGTCGCCTTGTGCACATACCGCAGACATGCATTGTACGTGCTGCAACATGCAACGGTCGGCGGTGGACTTCATGTGCAGCTAAACTAAACCCCCCTTGGCACTAAAATGCACAAGCCAGAGACTTGTGTCGGGTCTTGCCAGCCCGAGCATCTATCCACCATGGAGCCCTGCGTCGGTCTTTTTCCTGAAATATTCTCCTACACCACACACGTCCTGGAGCTTTTTGCGGCGTCTGACAGGGGACCTGGCAAATGAATTTCTCCGTCTTTTGTCCGGCTCGCGATGCCTGCGGTCAGGCTGGGGACACCGAAGCCCCATGCCTCGGATGCCGGTGGCAGCAAGACACAAATCCGCCGCAAGCTGCACCTGTGATACTGCATAGCACTGTGCACTCTATACGCGCACCCGATCCCCCCAGAGGCTATCGAGCATGCGGCTTCGCTGTGACAGATTCGATATGGTTCAGATAGCAAAACGCAACTCCGCTGCCGCGCTTCTCTCTGAGAATGATTCGTGTCTCGAATCTCCTACGTTACAACAGGCAACAGCACCTACACCAGCATCTTCCCCCAAATAGCTACGGATGGCCAGCCAAGATCACTTGGCCTCATGGACGTGCCAACGTTAAAAGGGATCCTGCAACTCGTTATCCTTGCAAGCCCGGGCCCTGTCCCGCCGTTGGCGTCCACAAATCCAAGGCAGGTCCTCGACACTGACAGCCGATGTGCAAGATCGAGAGAGAGAAAAGTACCTCCGCTGGCAGAGATGCATGTGAGACGTATCGGGCAGCGGAAGTCACCGCAACCGCCGCGGTGGAGAGCCGCAAGACTCCTTCAATTTGCACCAATCCATGCGGGTGCCGAGGGAAATGCTGTCATATTCACTCGCTCCCAATGGTCCTACCAAACCTTGTTGTTCGCGGGAAGGGATGTAGGTAACACTGTCGTGTGTAACCACGGCGAGGCCGGCGGCCAAAGAGTCATGCCCAGACAGAGGCTCTTTCTGAAATGGTCAGGCCCGGTGACAGGAGTGAGCGCCGCGGATTCAATCGCACCGCTGACTCGTGTGCTCATGTTTCAGCAAGCAACCAAGCAAATTTAGCCTCACATTCCGCCTCCCATAACCTTCTTGTCGGTCGGACGCCTGGACGCTGGATCTCGGTTGGGCCATCTGCCGCCTGCCGCTCCCTCGTTCCCACCCCGCGCCACAGTCGGCAATGAGGGAGGAAAATCCGGAGCTTTTTCATCGAGTCAAAGATCAGACGGTCACCCCGGTTCACCGTTCAATTGATTGCAGCATGTCAGTTACTTTCGGCCCCTTGTTGACCCTTCTTAATCTTCCGATTCGACTCGGGCCGCGGTTAAATCCTCATCCCCGGCCCATCATCACAACCCTGCCGACGAAGAACTGGAGCGAACTAGTGTGGCGAGGTTGACGAACCACGAACGCGGTTGCCCTCCCGGCATGGCTCTTGATATTATACACTACCTACGCTTTGCCTTGTGGAGATGCCATGATCATCATGGTGAGGATGGGCATGCCGCCGCCGCCGCCGCCTTGTCCGGAGCGGCCACGTTGCCGTCGCAGCAGGCACCAGGGAGGTATGGCGGACAAGGCCGCATGGCGGCGAGCCGGCACCCAATTTCCAGTTGATATGCCCACCCCAGGCTGCTTGCAGCGGAGAATTTCTCGAACTCTTCTCTTTGGCGCTGGCCTACCCTGCATGGAGCTGACGCGCGGATCAGCAAGAGACCCAGACCCCTTAAATTTTCCATGTCGCCTTGACGCCTTTCCCTCGAGGGGACAGCGCTTCACGTAGCATGACGGCGCGCAACATTCATGACAACAACCATTTCTATGCGGACGCACGGTTGTGGTTCGGGGTGGCATGGTGCAGGTGGCACGTAGGCACATGCATGTCCGAGCCGCGCGCCGCCGAGACCAGGATGGGCCGCAACTCATTTCAGACATGCTCAGCGTCTCGAATTGCCCGGAAGCTTCTTGCAGAGGGTGTGCCCATGCACGCGTGCATGCGTGCATGTGTGCATACATGGTAGTCTAGTTACCTAGACACATACCTGCCTACGTACGTATACACGACAGGACGTGATTGCGCGCGGTGCGGCGTGGGGTTCCAAGGAGTTTATCATCCTCCTACGTCGTCGACTAAACTAATTCCCTCGCTCACCCTGGAGACACGCTACTACCGGGTGCATGCTTAGCACTGAGTTGTATGCGTGGTATTAGATGCCACTCTACCAAGCTATCGGATTCGGCGCTGCGAGCCTGTGCGTCACGTCCGTGGCCGCCAAGACTGCTTGCTCAACTGACCGGACTGGGATGCAATGACGAAGGCGGCTCGGTTCATATCAATCAAGCCTACGTCCACCACCCTCCCCGGGCTCCAGTGCATTTCCGAAGGTGGATGATGGCTGACTGGGGATGCGCCACGACTTCCCCAGAAACGCTCACCGTCAAGGACAGGGGGAAGCGACCGCTGCAGGGGTGCACGGAGGAGCAGAGAAGAAAAGGGAAAAAGATGGGATGAAATAATTTGCTCAATGGGGACTTTAAAGTGTCAGAGCCAGGGCCAGGGCCAGCCCCGGCGGGGGTGAGCAGAGGTAAGTTTTTGTGAAGGTTGTGAGTGAGCGTGAGTGAGCGAGAGTGAGGCCAGCTTCATGGCACCCCCGCCCAACCTCCCAATCTCCCGGGGCCCGCCAAAGGTGCCATCGCTACCAGGAACCAGATGCTGCCGGCCCAGACTGGGGAACCTGCAGCAGCTGAAACTCAGGATTTTCGGGAACCGGTCATCGATCGCTCACACCTTCGAGATCTTGCTATAGCCCGCCCTTGCCTATAGCACGCGGGCATTTGGGAAGCCCTGCGACCGTAGCGTTCATGCTAACGTAGCTTTCCGGCACCTCGGCTTGCGACTCTCGATCCTCGAACTGTTGGATCCAGCGCACTCCGTCCAGCGTAGCATCGCCAGGTCTACTGATGAATAGCGTTCCTGGTCTACAGGAATAATACCCCGACCGCCCTCTGCCTGGCAAAGGTGTCCCTGTCCCTGCTGACGTCCCTGTCCTTGTCCCGGTCATTGAGTCGGGCAGGATCTCGTGCAGCACATAGTTCAATCGCCCCCAAACCATCCAGGCCGGCCTCACTTGTGTCCCCATTGCTGCCACCACCACGAGCGTGATACCTTGCTGGGACCCAACCAAACGAGACGAAGCGAGAGGGAGACAGAGGTGCGTGGTTTCCGCTGAGGTACCTTTTTCCAAACCTTCCGCCGCCGCCAGATCAAGACCACGCTTTCACCATCAGCTGACTTGCCCGCCAAGCAGGGCCACGGACGGTGAATGGCCCTGATCCACGACCATCGCCGAGCAGGGAACAGCCCAGGCAGGCCCAGGTCGGGGGATCAGGATGTCGACGTCTGTGTCAGTCGGAGCAGATCTCCTGTCGAGGCTTAACCTTCGAGTCGCTTGTTCCAGAAATTCTCCTCTGGCGAACTCAATCTCGTAGGGGGTGCGCGGACAACGCTGCTGCGTCCCGACTCGGCGGCCACGGCGGCACCCCAGCCCTCTTGACGTCGAAGATCTCGGGGATTTTCCCAACACTCTCTTTGCCTCGCTGGCTGTCCATCACTCATCGCCGGCCAACCTGGACAGACTTGCTTGGGCTACTTGACTGGCGGAGGGCGCCTTGGCCAGCGGGCCAGCGCATGATCCGAATGCGAGGCCACATGGCACCCGGGCCCAGGAGTGAGACGATGCGACGATTTCCTCTTTCAGATGACCTCGCCCGGCGGGCTACCTGGGCGGACGGGCGAGCGGACGGGCGTGCTCACCAACTCCTCCAATCTGATGTTCCCCTCACGTTCTCTTCAGGCGACAGATCACCATAAACCCTCCATGTCTCCATGTACGGCTCCAGGCCTACATGACCCTCTGATATGCCACGCAGGAGCAATAGAGTTGGGCTAGCTGTCTCGAGAGCTCAACTCTGTCTGGATGCGCGGCCAGGCCGGGCCGGGCAGTTTGTCGGCTTTACGGGACACGCCGTGAGCCCTATAACTGTCGACACGGACCTGTGCCGCGGTGGTACTATTACTCCTCTAAGCAGCCTATTATTACTGCTACTACTATACTACTACTACCAACACTGCTGTTACTAACACTACTATTACCCAGGTACTAACTAGTAGACTTATTTATTACCTTGGTTGCTTCTGAGTTCGGTGATGGCCAGGTACTTTCGAGAGCGGGCCGCCCCGGCAGTGTGGCTCGGTAGCCACTACCGGAACCACATAAGACCCCAGCGCACCACCTGGCCAGGTACTGAAGCCGCGCCTGCATGCCTGGCCGCTGCAACAAAGGGCTGCATGCAGCACCTACGAGGACCCTCTTAGTGTACTCTACTTGTATGTAAGGACCCAGATGCCCGGAGATCAGTCGCCAAGCGCAGTATCTTCGGACGTTTGACATATATTATTGCCTTTCGGAACAAACAACGACTCGGACAGCCGTCATCCACTTCCAGGTGGTTCGCAGACACACACACATACACTACAAGGAAGACCGGACATATCCATGTACTCTCCCGCTTCCAAAAAAAGAAAAAACAAGAGACGGCCGTCCTGTCACACACACTTGCACACTCTCCCACACAGACAAGACGCATACATGCGCACCCCACCCACATCATATTGCACAGCTGGGACACGTTTTGGGTTTCACGATTGGATCCCCACACGGCAAGCGCAATCGCATACGCGCACAGTCGGTTCAGATCGACATGGTGTAGCCGCCTCGACTGTAACAGCACCCGGGCGCGGTAGTGCTGAATGCTGTGCGATGTGTGCCGTGTGATGGTGTTGTTCCCTTGCGTTTTGTGCGCCTTGTTGGTTAGTCGTTCGTTGTGGCGTGCGACACAAGTACCATAGTAGTTAGTCCATAGGGAGCTGTCGCCGAGGGGCGCCATTTTGTCCCTGACACAAGCTCGAGGCCTGCGACCAACGACGCCCTCGTCTATCGTTGTCTGGTTTCATCGTCCCTATACACCGCCAATAGAGGAGCGTAGCAGTGAGCAGCAGCGAGACACCACCAAGCATTGCATACGGTACCCACGTCCTTCGTCCTAGAACCCCACCCGCGGTGTCTTCGCCCCGAGGTGCCGTCGTCCTCCTCTGCCAACCCCCCTCCCTCCTCCTCCCCTCACCCCCTTCCATCTGCTACCCCGGGGTCGCTGTCCCTGTCGTCACACCCCGTGTCACCAGGCCCGCCCAGACACACAAAGAGACACCGTTCGGTTGTGGAGAGACTTGGGCCCCACGTCGACCGAGGGATCGACGCCTGAATGTTATGACGGGAGGACACGGACTATATCAGATGTCGACTGGGGACCCCCGAGAGCAGTGCTGTATCTCTATCTCCCAAGGACTGTCACCGTAGCAGATGGCTCCCCCCCCTCCTCCGCCCGGAACCTCCGGCGCAGGGGGTGGGTGTGGTTTTGCAAAAAACCATGTGTGCTCTGACTAGCCAGAGAGGAAACCACCACCCCCCCCTTCCCCACGGCCGCGGATATGTGGCCCCGGGCACGCACACACACACACACACACACACTTCACTTACATACACGCGAGGGGGAAAAAAAATAATGTCTGGGGACAACCCAGGACGACCGGCACTGGCCCGCCCTACATTGCGACAGGAACTTTGCTTGACTGCTGATCGCCGAACCAGGGGCCGCGCCCAAATATAGACGCATGCGTCGCGAACGGGTCACGCGGGGAGGTAAGGGTAGTGAGTGTGAGTGGTTCGAACGACAGACGACCATTTTTGGGTTCAAACATGGGTGGAAAACCCAGTCTCTCTCTCTTTCCCGCATGATTTATCGGCCCCCGGCCCAAACACGGCCGCCGGGCCAGGGCACCGGAGCGCATGACTTTGAACCTATATGCATGTATGTGCGCATGTATATGTGTATGTAAGTAGGTAAGTATGTAAGTATGTAAGTATGTGTGTATGTGTGTATGTATATGTGTATTTATGTATGTATGTACGATGTTGGAACAAGTATGTGTAGTTTGTATAGTTCATCGGCGCGAACAGAGTTGGGGACTCTTAAGGGAAAAGAGAAACACGGAGACCAACAGTCACGAACTGCCTGCCTGCCTGCCTACCTGCTGGGCGATTCCGCGCGCACGCACTGCAGCCGGCCAGCCTACATTCCCGTCCGGTTCCCGTCCCATGAGATTTCCCGAGGGGCTGGGTGCACCGGGGGGGGCTCTACCGGTCGAGTACCATAGACACGGGACCACGGGACAGCCGAAAGGAAATCCCATCTGGGG
>LJJS01001136.1:251654-293040 GCA_001447215.1 Diaporthe aspalathi
GGGGGGGGGGGAAAGCCCAGGCCAAGTTCGTCCCTTTCTCAGTTTGCAATATCGTAATTCTTAAACCACAAGTCTCCTCGCCCCCCCTCCCCCACAATCCCCGGCGGCAGGTTTTTCAAAACATGGGAAGCACAGGGGGTGGTGACATTGACGTGAGGGATGGCGGATGATTGACAGCTGAACTAAAACTATCCGCAACTCCAGCCGAAACTCAACCCCAAGCCAAAACGCAGAGAGAGGGAGCGAAGCGCATGGGACCAAGACATGGGGCGGCGGGGCGGTGGGAACACATCGGACCAGAAACGACCAACACGGACTCACAAGAAAGAGAGACAGTAGGCATTAGGCACAACAGCAGGCCAAGCCCCCCCCCCCCAACTGCCCTTCGCCGGGGGACCGTCCCGCGGTGTGTCAACGAGCGGCATCCGAATGGGTGAGGAGCAGGAGGGCGACGACGAATGCCAGCCCGAGGATCAACGGCGATCGTCGCGCGCCCGTGTCAGATTGTCCGACGTGGCACCGTGGTGCGTGAGTGACTTTGCAACTTCCCCTTTGTGCGAACCTCGTCCAAAGATCTTGCAATTAAACGACGCTGCTGAACGACGAGCGGGAACGCCTTGTTCAACCGGGATATATAACACGGTCCTAAAGATGCACTCGCTCGCCTGAAGAATGCTCGCCCCGGCAGGAATCATGCACGCCTGCTCCAAACTCCCACATGACAGTCTGTCTCGCGTGTGCGCGTGCTCGCTCCTGTCCCTCGCCGGAGCCCTTTCCCTATGGCCGATCCCTCCTCCGGGTGTTGCAATGGGATGTCTAACAATTGATCACTGCAACCCCTCACCCGTGTTCCTGTTCAGCATGCTCGTCCTGCGGCCAGATCAACACTTGTGCAATGGCAATGCGGATTACACAAAGATCCCATCTCAGATTTAGACGAGAAAGCACTATATCCATGACGTTGGTAAGTGCCGGCCCTAGTGCTGCACGACGTCGCGAGCTCGCATATGTGGGCAACGTGGGCTTCTGACATTCGTCCAACGGTCGACATCCGGAAATGGGGGTGGGAAAATCACTTCAGGAAGGGCCGAGGCCAATGGGAGCCATTGCACATTCTCGGGCAGGACGGAATGCTTGCCTTGGTCTTTGCGTGAGACGAACCCAGCCACAGAGACAGAGCATGTCTCGGTCACGTAGGTTGTGGTGCGCGGGGGTAGGGGCGCAAGCGACGATGAGACCATGTTCACAGCCGGCTCTGGAATCCCGGGAGCTCGTGATCTTCAGGCCAGTGTGCTTCTGGCCAGATGTAACGCAGGGCCTCCCAGATGTGGCTGAAGCAGCCAGCGTCAGTAAGAGCGTAGATAACCGAGGTTGGAAGCTGGTGTGGGAGGCTGTTCGGAGCGCACAGCATTGAACGAGGGGAGACTTACCCGACATGGACAATGTCTAGGCCCTCCTTGACCTCCTGTGGCAGGTCCTTGACGTCCTTGCGGTTCTGCGCGGGCAGGATGACGGTCTGGACACCAGCCCGAAGCGCCCCGATCAATTTCTCCTTGATGCCCCCGACTGCTGTGACGCGGCCACGAAGCGATATCTCTCCCTAAAGTCGCATGTTGTGTTAGCCTCCGACCCGCAACGCACGTAAGCCCTGTGAGGGTGCATGGGAGTGGCACAGCACGTACCGTCATGGCCATGGTAGGTGGCACGGCTTTCCCGGAGAACAAGGATATCAGCGCAATCGCCTGCGCCATGCCGCTGCTAGGCCCGTCCTTGGGAATAGACCCGGACGGACAGTGCACGTGGATACTACGGTTCTTCATGATGTTCTCCGACGGGTCTTGAGCCAGTCCGAGCTCGAAGGCGTGCGCCTTAACCCAGGACAGTGCAACCTCGACGCTCTCCTTCAGGACATCCCCAAGTTTTCCAGTAAGCTGCACTGTGCCGGAACCGGGCATGTCGGCGACTTCGATGAAGAGAATCGAGCCGTTGCCGCCGGAGCTGTAAGCCACGAGCCCCGTGACAATGCCAGGACGGCTAGTTTTCTCGGCGATTTCTTCCTCAAACTTCTCGATGCCCAGAGCGTTCTCGACGTCCTCGACGGTGAGCAGTGGCTTGTAAGTTTCCAGGCGCCCGGCGTCTTTGGCATCGGCATATTCGACTGCTTTTGCTCTGCAAACGCTCCCTATCTCCCGCTCCAGGTTGCGGACCCCAGCTTCACGGGTGTATGATTCGATGATCTTTGATACAACATCATCGGTGAACTTGATTTGGCCTTCGTCCAGACCATTGACACGCACCTGCTTGGGGATAAGATGTGACGTGGCAATGTGTCGCTTCTCAAGAGTTGTATAGCCATGAAGGTAGATCATCTCTAGGCGGTCCAGTAGAGGAGCGGGTATGGTGTCGAGGGAGTTGGCTGTAGCAATGAAGAGAACCTTGCTTAGATCCAGGGGAATGTTGATGTAGTGGTCCACGAACGTGTGGTTCTGCTCGGGGTCAAGAACCTCCAGCATAGCAGCTGATGGATCTCCGTTGAAGTTTGCGTGGCCCAACTTGTCGATCTCATCCAAGAGGAAGACGGGATTGGCCACCCCGACCTTGCGAAGGCCCTGAACAATGAGACCTGGCATCGCAGCGACATAGGTCCTGCGATGGCCACGAATTTCTGCCTCGTCTCGGACACCACCCAGCGAGATTCGATGGAATTTCCTACCCAGGGCCTTGGCCACCGATCGCGCCAGGGACGTCTTGCCAACCCCTGGAGGGCCGACGAGAAGCAAGATTGGCGACTTATCCACCATCCTCTTGCTCTTCAATACTTCCAGCTTGGCGGTGTTTGCCTTAACCTTTTCATCTTGACCAGTTGGAGCAGGCGTATTGTCCTCGGAATGGTGGCTTGTCTCCAGCGCTGCGACCTCTTCTTCGGCCTTCTTAATTTTGGCGTCTATGTCCTCGTTGACAGACTGCTTCAGTCGCAGCACAGCGAGGTACTCGAGAAGCCTGGCTTTCACCTTGTCCAGCCCGTAGTGATCGTCGTCAAGCTGTTTCCTCGCTGCTGTCAGCGTTCCCGGCCCAAGTCTGTCGTCCGTGACATTGGTCCAGGGGATCTCGGCCAGCGTTTCCAAGTAGTTTCTGATGACAGCATGTTCAGCCTGCGCAGGTATCATTTTCTTCAGCCTCTTGAGCTCTCTCTCGGCCACTTTGGCCGCCTCTGGAGACAGTCTTGCTGCCTCGAGCTTCTTCTGCAATTCCTCTATTTCGTTGGGTTCATCATCATCGCCGCCGGCTGGCCCACTCGTTGCTCTTGAGCCCAAGAAGGGCATGCCAAAGCCGCTGCCAGGCCCACGTACCGGGCCGAGGGGCTTGCTGGGCTTGCGCTGTCGTTCCTGGTCTTTGTCATCAGAATCTATAATAACCGGAACTGATGAAGTCGTAAATGTGGTGATGCGGATATTGTTCTTGATGGAAGAGATCTGCCGTTCCAGTAGCTCGATGACCTTGACCATCCGGTCTTTCGTGTCAAACAGAGACAGGACCATGAGCTTCTCCTCGAAGGAAGCCTCGACAACGTTGGCCATAAAGTCTGCCAGCAAGCCGGCATCGGCCAGCGTCTTCTTGTTGATAAAGAAGTCCAGCCTCCGTGCCAGTAGAGGCGACAGGCCCGGAGAGCCTGATGATCTGAATATGGCAGCCACCCTCAGTATCGCCACCAGCTCCCTGGATAAAAGCCTAAGAGCCTGAAAAAGATCCTCAACAGGCTTGTCTTGTGACACTGGATCGAGTCAGCACGAGATGCCATGGCAGCATCAGATGTCAGGATGTAGCAAAGATTGTGGTGAAAGGGGAGACGGTGCTGTTTGAGGAGAGAGGCACGATTATACCTTGATCCTTGAGGTAGGTGACCTTGCCCTCGAAGTATGGTTGCGTTTGATAGATCTTCTCCACCTTGACCCTAGTGACGCCCTCGACTATCAGAGAGAAGTCGCTGGCTCCGCGTCCTTCGACGCCAGTGATCTTTGCAGCAACACCACAGGAGAACAAGTCAGACTTTGCGATCTTGCGTCCCGAGTCTTCTTGCGCAACCTTTGAGTAGTCCCGCTCGCCATTTTCGATCAGAAGCTGGCCGTTAGGTCCCATCAGCGGCGAAAGGCGAGCCTGGGGAATACAGGCGATAGGGACGGTTTCTATGCGGCCGTTGGAGCCACTGGCAGCGGCACGAGTGAAGACGGTCGAAAGCAAGGCTGGGATATCCGGGCGACTAGGAGACACGGGGATCCTTTGAATGGTCCCGGGAAGGAGCACAATGCCATGGGGCAGAGGAATGATGGGCAGCGTTGCGGAGTTTGAGGGAGCCATGATGGCCTTGACAGTACCCAGCGATTCGGACAAGTGGGACCCGTATCTAGATGGACAAGACGGTAGGTAGGTGGACGGTGCGTGACCAGATGCAAGGAAACGGCGAACGAAAAGCACAAGAGAGAGAAAAGGGCGAATCAGCAAGAGTGTGCAGATTTGAACTACGGATGAGGTGTCTTCCACTGGATCGTGGCTATATTGGGCGTATGTCTTAGTAAAGATCGCAGATATGTTTGTTGGTGGTGATGAGGAGAGTGGTGATAGATTACGTGGGTGAGGCGAGCGAGCCGAGGCTAAAAAGACCCGCCGCGAACCCCGGATGCCGCACGGTTGCCGCTGCGGGCCCCAGATCATATGTCGACCGTACCGATCGCGGGGATCCTGAAGCCATCCTAGAACATTCTACGGTTTGTTACTGCACAGTTCACACAGTGTAGTCCTGCCATACTTACCTCATTGGCCTACGTATGAAGAAGAGCTGAGCTAGATAGACCTTGGGATGCTGAATAGTGTACATGTGACCATATTACAAGACTAGGTAGTCCTGTTCCCCTTTCTTCGCATGGGGAAGGACTTTGCTTATGTAACGGGCACTCAGGCCTAGTCTCCGCCGTACCCACCAGGCAGAGCGGCACAAGCACAGGCAGCACTACCACTACCACTACCAGGTCGGCGCGTTAAAGTGGTTTCCCAGTGCACGGCGCGTCAACGCCTCGCTAAGACGCGTCTCCCTCGATTTCATCCCAAACTTCAACACCACCAACCCGCCACCCTCAACCACGCCACACCTTTCCCTCCGCACTCGCCAACCCCCTCGACAATGAGTATGTCATCTAGCCCGCAATCCCGTTAGAAATGAGCACACAAAAAGCCTGGGCTGACAGAAATGTGACAGCTTCATACGCATCATACGGCGCCAAAGGCGGCGACACTGACGGCGGCTTCGTCTATGGCGGCTCGCAGTCAGGCAGCCAAGGAGCACAGGGCGGTTCAAAGGTACCTAAAAAAAAAAAGAAATCCCTTTTCAATGATGTTTTCACGGAATGCTCTGCCCCCAATCATGTTGCTGACCTTCGTGCCCTCCCCCGCCCGCCCAGAGCTTCGCCGACGAGTCCCTCCGCCCCGTGACGATCAAGCAGCTCATCGACCTCGAGGAGGCGTACCCGGGCGCCGACTTCTCCATCGACGGCCACCCCATCACCCAGATCACCTTCGTCGGGCAGGTGCGGCAGGTGAACCCGCAGTCGACCAACATAACCTACCGCATCGACGACGGCACGGGCGTCGTCGACGTCAAGAAGTGGGTCGACGCCGACAAGCCCGACGAGCTCGAGCCCAAGTACCAGCCCGACCAGTACGTGCGCGTCTGGGGCCGCCTCAAGTCCTTCAGCGGCAAGCGCCACGTCGGCGCCCACTTCATCCGCGCCGTCGACGACTACAACGAGGTCAACTACCACCTGCTCGAGGCCCAATACGTCCACCTCTACCTGACAAAGGGCGACCTGGGAGGTGGCGCCGGTGGCGCCGCCAACGGTGACGGCAACGCCGGCAACGGCGACAGCATGTTCGTCGACTCGCACGGCCCCAGCGGCGAGGACGCTGCCAAGCTCCGCGCCTGCTCCTCCGGCGCGCAGCGCATGTTCAGGTTCCTGTCCGAGACCCCTGGCAACGAGGGCGTGCACCTCAACCTCATCACGAGCGGCACGGGCATGACGACCCGGGAGGTCCTTGGTGCGTCGGACGAGTTGCTGGGCCAGGGGCTTGTGTACACGACGGTCGACGACGAGACGTGGGCAGTACTTGAGTATTGATCAGTTGAAATTCACCCACCTATGTCTGTTTACGTGTAGAGGAACATGGCCGCCTGGGAGACATTTGCATCCACAATTGCACACTGTTGGGGGGGGGGCTGGAGCGGCGTCTTTTGCGGCAAAAGGAATGGTTGCCCTTTTTTGCTGGTTGTTTCCATTTGATGTTAATACCTATGCTATGATGTAGAGACCGGTTCGCACGGGGCGGGTGTTGGTTTGGGGGAACAAAATGGTAGAAATCAATGGCCTTGAGGAGTTTTCAATCTAGTGGCCATTACAGCAACGCCTGGTGATAGCGGAGTAGAAGGAGTGACTCCGGGTCAGTCCAAACTGGTTGCCTCCAAAACAGAAATGAAATCACACAACCATAAAACAGAGACACGCACGCACGCACGCACGCACGCACGGGCACGCATACGCATACGCATGGCACACGTTTGAGGTGTACACGGGGCCAGTCATGACGGGGCCTCTCTCCCCCTTCCTCCCAAGAGAACTAGACTGTCGGCCGCACACCAGCCCACGGTCCACGAGTTCCCTCAAGAGTCGAGGGCACGGCCACCCGATGCTGCTGTTTTTAGCTGCCTCTTGACGACGGGGACGTTAGCAACCTTGGCGGCGGGCTGGGGCTCTCGCACCATGATGGTCAGCTGGACCGGAACGGCCCCTCGCTTGAGGAATATCTCCTTCTTGACAACGAACCCAAACTTGGCATAGTAGGCGTTGTTGGCCAGAGAGCTCGACTCAAGGTACACAGGCCGATTCTCAGCATCCGCCTGTTGTCGCCGGTGACGTTAGCAAGCCGTTCTGGGTCTGAGGGAGCGGAAACATACCCTGGCGATCATGGTCCTCAGAAGCTTGCCGGCGTAGCCTCGTCCTCGTGCGTGGGGCTTGGTGCCCAGGTAGACGAGATAGTAGGCATTCTCGTCGTGCTCGCCCAGAACTTCGGCCTTGGTGTCGTGGAGAAGCGGAAGTAGCTCATTGTAGTAGCGCTGCCGGCCCTCGGAAGAGAGCTGGAAGTAGAGCCTCCACATGCCACTCCGCAAGACCGTATACCAGTCATCGATGTTCTTTCCCGGCGGCAGCCTGCGCGAGTTGTCAGAATCAGCTGTGGCGTGTCCATTGACTTCTGCGATAGCGCAGAATGCGACACTCAGCCCGAGAAGGGCAGGGAAGGAAATGGTAGGTTTCATAGACCAAGCGGGAACACTGACCACAGAGCAACTCCCTCATGGTCGGGCCCAATGACGTGAGTCTCGCCGTTGAGGCAGTGAGCCGCGACAATGTACTGGAAGATGTCCACGTGTAGTTTCCACTTCTCCTCCGGAGACAGGCTAGCCATATCATCCGAGTTGAGCAGGTAGCACGCGAGGTCGTCGGCGGCGAAGGCGTGAGCCAGAGAGATGGCCACCTGCTGGCACTCGGACATGTCGACGACACGGACAGACTCACCCCACTTCTTGGGTATGAGCGAGTGTTTGAGCTCGACATAGGTGACGATGCTACTACTGCTGACGGTCTCCATGCTGGGCAAAGTCGTTGACTGGGCGGGCTTGTCAGTAGAGCCGTCCGTGGTGGGAGCACAGGGACAAGACAGACAAGACTCACCTCTGAATCTACGTGGTGGGTTTTATATTTTGGATACTATCACCCGTGTGAACTCGAGATAATTGGGATCTCGAGACTGGCATAAACCTGGAGGGGTGGATGAGACAGTTGAGACAGGTGCGTATATCAACAGACATCAATGTAGAGTTGGACGAATAACGCCTTGAAAAGTTTGGATTCAGAAGGGAAGGTTGGGTTCGGTCGGTCAGGCGGTGAGCGAGCAAGCAAGTAAGTAATCGAGCGATTTGGTACGTGCTGTGAGGTTTTTGTTTGTGAGTTTCTGTACGGACAAAGGGCGGAGGCCACTGCGATGAGAGTATTTGTTCTGATCAGGAACGCCCCGGGGATGGAGCTTATGAGGTTGGGTCGACACCGATGCCTTGGTGACTAGTCGGGATTTCTGCTAGAATGTTTCTTTTCCTGGGGTGGTAGGGAAACAGAGCAGTGGCGATAGCAACAGCAGTAGGTGGTGTTGTTAGGAGGAGGAGAAGGAGAAGGGAGGGAGAGGGAGGAGAGGCAACGGGCGGGACAAGCTAGGGAAGCTTAAATACCGGCCCAGTGTAGACCGGCCAGGCCTGCCAGGTGAGGGAGGGTGAGGGTGATGGACGGGAGAGGTAGGTCCATCCCGACCTACACGCCAAGATTCGGACCAGTCCGCGGCCTGCATTGCTACTCAACTGCTCGTGACTGCCGGGTTCATCGGGTTACCACCGGCACGCGGGATGTTCGCGGGTGCAGGTATTTAACTGGGGCAGGTAAGGAGCAGGTAACTGGAGCAGGGACACCGACTGGAGGGGAGGAGTGCCCCCCCCCCATTTTTCTGTAAGCCGCAGCAGGGTGAGACCTGCCGGCCTTGGATGGTGACAGGCAGGATATCTGTGGGCTTATCGGACCCCGACCAGACGGGCAATAGGCGAACGATGACAAGGCGACGAGCGATTGTTGTAGGTTGTCCCACGCAAGAACCGACGTCACTCCTCATCGCATGCTGCTCCTCTCTCGAGAGGCGTCGAATAAGAGCACGGGCACACAGACATACATCAGCCAAGCCCGGCCAGCGCGGGATGTCTTGGGGGGGGTTCGCTGGCGAGGACGCATCGAAATCGTATGTCCGGCTGCCTTCCAGAGTCAAAGACGCAGCGCTCCTGCGCAACCCGTGCTGCATCTCAACCTCAACAATATTCTAGCCAGCCAATTATGGGTGACCAGGTCCTGTGGAAGCCTCGTGACCACGCCCGCGGCACATTTCTTGCTCCGTCCCGGGGTTGGCTTCGTTGGTACGCTGATGACCCGAGGACGCGTCTATCTATTACTCGCAGCCCGGTTCTCGACCCAATCCAGTGGGCCACTGCCGTTGGTTTCGGCCCTCGCTCACTCGGATCGTTGCTGGACTGCCACACTCTTCTTTGCAATTCTTACGCTAATAATTGGTGAATTAATCAAGAATAAACCGTATGCAAATTCGAATGTTGGAGATTTTCCGGCATTAAGCTTTCATTTGCCTCTTCATATCCCGTTCATTTATCCCCATCATTCGTTCGGGTATGTGGCTTTTGTACCGTCTCGACTTTCTCGCCCACCTCTCGACAGCTACAACAGCAAGAAGTGACAAGCCCCCAGGGCACAATTCCCATCTCCGAGGAAAAAGAGTCATACTTGAAAACGTTCTTGTTACGGACAGCGGAGGCCTGGGCAAGTGGATCTTGCGACTGGAAGAGATCGCCGTGCTTATATTAGTGCTATGTGCGGTATATCGAAAACGTTCCAGCTTGCCGACAGTCGCGGGTATGGGTATCTCATGTTTGAGGACTGGGGCCACAGGAACAGGGGCCTTAGGGGCCTGAAGAAGAACAGCATCATGTCCAGACTTTTCGCTTTTATAGAACTCCGGCAGGTAGAAGAACAGCCCAAGGCCAAGTCGCGAGGGAAGATGTCCGGCCACACGGTCACTTCACATGCGCCGGATCTGCTGCTCGTTCTTGTAGGCTTCAAGGCCGGAGTCCAGGTGCGACCACCACTCAAACAGCATAGAGTTGCAGATGAGCTTGAACCATGGTGTGAACTTTAGTGTCGGGTCGTCAAACTGCTTCTTCAGGGCCTCCGGTGTCACGTATTGCGTCGCCTGGGCCTCGTTGGGGTTGACGTTCAGGTCGACGTTGGCCTTGATGAAGAGGATGTAGTCAACTGCACACAGTCAGTCAGAGGTCAGGAGGGAGCCCCTGGACGCCCGTTCGGTCGCAAGACTCGAGCCGGGTGGACTCCGGGACAGGGAAAGAGCCAAACGTACTCTCGTGCTCGCCCCACTTGCCGTCGCTGGGTGCCTTGTAGTGGATCCGCGTGAGGAAGTGGAAGTCCTCGATAGGGACCTGCTCCTTCTTGATACCCAGCTCGTGGTCCAGCTTCCTCTGCGCCGCCCTCTTGACGCCCTCGATGCACTCTGCCAGGTTGGAGCCGGTCTCGCCAGGGATCATGAGGGGGTGGGAGCAGCAAGTGTTGGTCCACATATCGGGGAAGGTGATCTTTTCCGAGGCGCGCTGCTGCAGTAGGAGCTCGTTCTTGTCGTTGAAGAGGAAGACGGAGAAGGCGCGGTGGAGCAGTCCCTTGTCGATGTTGGTCATCAAGTGGCCTAGAGGGGAACTATCTGTCAGTCGACATGCCAAAGTAGAAGTGATCCCGGGCGCTCAATTGGCTTTGCAATACGTACAGACTTTCTTGCTGGCAGTGCCAATGGCCTCGTCATTCTCGTCCAGGACGATGCAGACCTCGTCCATGAGGCGAATCTGCTCAGCATCGTGGCCGTCCAGCTCCGAAGTGCTCGTCGTGTCGATGTCAGGGAAGAGGCGCAGGATGGTCTCCGCGTTGATGCGGCCAGCCAGCGGGGCCGAGGCTGTGACGGTGGCTGTTGCAGACATTTTGCGCTTGGGTTCTGTCAGACTTCTGAAGGAGCAAAGCGAGACGCGCCGAGTGAGGAGAGAAGGAGTTGCTGAGGACGACTCGGAAGAGATAGGCTCGGCACAAGGCTCCGGGGCGCAATAGGCGGCAAAATTCAGGAATATCATGACTGGGGACGGCCCCCCCTTTTGTTGTCCCCAGCCAAGGGTTCCTGCCGATGCGGGCCCGACAGATGCAGGGGCAAGCCGCAACAGGGGCACTGGGACGAGCCGGCACCCGCTGTAGTGGGGCTGTCCGGACAAGCCTATCTCAAGATGCTTCCTACAGAAAGGTCTTGCGACAAAACTCCAGTCCTTGGTGCATCAACAAAACTGTGTCAGACTTCGGATCAATTCCAACGACCGCACATGGTACTGGGCATGTGTCTACCTCGCCTACCTGCCTGTCTTCATGTCTATGCGCTGAGGCTGGGCCATCACTTCAGTGGCAGGACGGGTCCACCCAACTTGTGACCATGACACCGCCGATAGCGCGATGCGTGCTCTCGACCATGACTCGACGCATGATGCCCTCTGCAGCTAACCGGTCGCCAAACCGTGTAAGTTGATTCGCCAGACGAGGCCGTACAGACTACCGCCAGGCCCAACTCAGGACATGGGATCAATAGATGTTGATCTGCGGACATCCGGCGGTGTATGCCTAACACCGGATGAGGTTGCCATCAAACTTTGTCCTCACTGCTGATGATACTGAAACTGAATGTGAGGGCTAGTTCAATTGCCTGTTGCTTTGATGCTTAAGGAACAGGCCACGGAAAGACTTTACTGGTGATGCTGTCGCCCATGGCATGTTCTGCCCGGCGATATGTATGTAAGGGGTGTTCTGGAACAGGGGAGTTCATCATTGGCAAGCCGGCCGGAACATGGTGATGATGTTACCATTTGGCGCATACACCTGGCCAACGACTTTCAACCCGAACTTCGACTAACCCAAATTTCGAGTGCAAAGGAGCACACTCGGGTGCCACCAGAGGATATGCGCAGCGGCCGCGGCAGCTGTCCGTCTCGTCACAGGTCCCCTTCGTCATCATTGGCCCGACCGCTTGCCTCCAGAAAGCCGGGTGTACGGCCGTGAGAACCAGGCAGCATGCTACGTCGAGCCCCTGCAACACTGGCTGGCCCTCCAATCTGATTTTTGTCTGAGAGGGAAAGCCGGCCGCCTCTATCGAGTGCCTTGAGCGTTTCTCTCCGTTTCTGCTGTAGGTCTCCTCTTCCGCTGGATATTGTTGGCGGCTTCCGGCATTGCAGCTGCAGATACTTTGGATGATCTCACATCGCTGCGGCACGAACCAACTGGCCGTGGGTAAGTGTCGTCGACACCAGTAACTGTGCCAAGGCATACCTTCAAGTACTCATGGCCTTCGGCTGCGTTCCCCAGGGCGTCGGCGTGCTACCGCTCCATTTCAGCCCGCGCCGACATGATGCTATTGGTAGGGAGCGTGATGCGGAACAGCGAGTCATCCTCCATCGATGGGATAGTAACGCAAATGAGATTACTTCAGCATCCCAGGTACTTGCAGGCAAAAGACAAAATGGTGCACCCGTTTGCGCGTTTCCGATCAGTTGTTGTCTTTGGTTCCGAACGCAGCAGCACCGCTGACGACTGGCTAGCTACATGCAGTGTCACCTTAAATAGCTGCAATTGGGAGACTACTGCAGTCTCAGTATAAATATGGTTTCGGCTCCATATAGCCATGCATACAGAAATGACACATCCTCTTTTGTCTGTTTATTGTGGGGATATGCACATGTGGGCTGTCTCAACCACGGGGTGGAAGGGAACGATATGTATTGGATAAGCTACCTGCTCTGTAAGCACTCTACAGTTGGAATTGACGGATTAACATATTTTTGGAATGTACGAGTTTGAGGTACAGTGGCCACATCAACATGAAGAGTCCCCCAAAAGGCCACTTCTGGGGCAAACGTGGTGATACCTACGGTTATGTCGTCTCGTGGCGACTTGGCCTTTTGTTCAGCTCCGCAAGTCGAATGTTTGTCAACCTTGGCTCTTGCTACGCCACGGTCATGCCTGTGCGTTCATTGTTAATATTGAGAAGAGAGCCAACCCTGTTTTCCTCCTTGTTGAGTAGCATGTACCGCCTGAATTGTGATTGTGATCAGCTGTCCATTATCGGATAGTTCCGCCGCACCAGTTGATCGTGTTGAAATCCACAGGGTCAGTTGCAGACCGCCCAACTCTGGTATAATGAGATCGTATGTTCGAATTCAAGAAAGAGAAATTACGCCCGCACGATGCCCAGTCCTCCACGTATGCGCAAGCAGTTGGGTTGATTGAACTCCCAATGTGCTGCAAGTAATTTAGAGAAGCTATAAAGTGTGAATCGGTCTTATGAGTGTGGATTGCGTGTATGAATTGGGCTACATGTATATTCTACATAGCGAGGCATGGTGCGAATGATAGAGTCGCAGATATCTCCAGCTCCTTCGCTACCCTACTTTGGGGAAACTGCTTGCTGAGAACGGTAGATCTCATACCCCGACGCGCCGAAGAGAGTCTGGTATATTTGAAGCAGGAAACCAGGCCGACGCATCTCTCTCCACTCACATGATTCTCTACGCCGTGTGGGCCGGGCCGTTTTAGAACGGCTCTAGAGCGAAGACTCAAGCTTGAGGACCTGCCACAATTCTCCTTCAAAGAATTCAGCAGGGATATATTGGGTACTTACCACGAATTCAAATTCACATTGATGGTCCAGGGAAGTTGGATCTTCTCCTTATATGACCAGTAATGTCCATGTTGAAGTCTAGACCATGAAGTTGCCTGCATGCTGCTGTGTTCTGGCTTCAGTCGAGCATATTCACTGTGAACACGTTGGACAGGCTATTTTCATCTGTGATAGTCCTTAATTGAAGTCAACTAGAGCACAGAACTTCAGATGACATCTAAGTTAAAACGTATATGCCACCACCGTAGATGTGGGCCAAGCGTCGTGCTGTTGAAGCCCTTGCTGAACACATTTTACTTCTGCCGCAAATCGTGATTCCTCGGAACATACATCCCAAGATACTGAAGGAGTCGACTTGGCTCCCGGCTCTTATAGGCTGAAGCCATATACAGTCTGGGATCCACAGCAGGGCATCCCACACCGGAGCAGTGCCTACCAGCCACCCAAGGGGTCGATGTGCACGAAGGGAATGTCGGCGGAGGATCGGCTGTATTTGTTATTGGCTTGGTGCACCAGGGTATCTGCCATAGCGTGTCCTCCAGGATCTCGGCGGTCCCCTCCGGCATAACGTGCGCGTACCTCGACGAGCCCCTTGAGCAGCTTGGCTCTAGAGTCAAGACGTGCAGCCTTGGCTTCGGCTTCGTCCCCGGCATCTCGCCATCACTTGCACCGAACGGAGGTGGATCGCGGCCGCGACCAGCACAAAGACGTCCACCCCTCCCTTTTCGGGATGGCCCAGGCAAGTCTTCGCGATGCGATACCACCCCACCCCCTTCCGGTGGCAGGGGGCAACGGGCGAGGATGGGTTGCGAGCAGGATCCCTAGGACATGTATTTGCCTCGCTTCTTGCGTTCGTCGGGCTTGATTCGTTACCTCACATGCACAGTCTGAGCCGGCCGGTCGGTGAGCTGTGAGATTGGCACGTGGACATGATGCCGTGCGACCTGCTTGCGCAGGGCGAGGAGGGGAGACCCCTAAATGGTCCATATCAAAAACTACTGGCTCTGGGCATGCGCACCGCACGCCATCCAGACTCCCCTCTGGCCGGAATTTTATCCATTTTCATCTTTTCTACGCAGGTAACACCATTGTGCTTCGACTCCATAGTGAGATAAGCGGCATGAATAACGGTGGGAAAGGTTGAAAGAACCTCTGCCGAACGGAGACCCCCCCCCCAAGGCGCATAAACCTGCTGACCTTACCGCACCAGAATCCACTGTCAAGGGGGCGCCGAATGCCTGCTGGCATGCTTGAAGCAGAAGAATAACCCTACTTTGGAATCAAAGTGCCATGGGCGCGAGCCTGGAACGTTCTCCAGAGGGCGTAGATATTTGATTGGAGTTTCTTGGGCAACGTGCTCGTCCCATATGTTGCAGAGCGGCTACAGGACAGAGAGAACGAGATCGTAGCCGGGGGTGGGGACGATCGCGCATAATCTGAACGGATGGAGGACGGTTCACTCCCGTCAAGCGCTGAGCCTGACTTACCTCTACGAGGTTGGTCCATCGCTTTTCCAGGAACTAGTTGGCCGTACTACAACGTCACTGAGGTTTTCAGGTAGCAGTACGTGGTGTACCAATAGTTGCGCGAGAGACCTGGCATCTTTCTTAAGCTTTGCCAACCAACACTTCACCTGCTTGGATGCCTCATTGAAAGGCCGATGCCGTGGTGCTGCTAAAAGAGGTATTGAACTTGTACGTAGGCTGGTGATGCTCAGGAACAGGGCGTCGGGCCACTTTCGACATCAGAGACCGCCGGTCGGGGGTTGTGGTACAGCGGCTGAGGTCATCTGAGATTCACTAGGACAATTTCCTTGCACTTGATTTTCAACCACGCTTGCATATCTCGATACGCCTCTCCTTACAATGTGAGAGCTCCTGGGAGGGAATATAAAATCTTGATACGCGCGAGCTACAGTCCACGGTCCACAGACGAGGGAAGGCATACGAAAAAGGAGATTACAGGTCGGGATAGCAACCATAATATAAGATTCAGTTTTCGGTGCAGAAAAGACAAAACCCCCATAAAAAAAAAGAGAAAGAAAAAACAAGTGGCAAAAGTGACCTGGGTAATAGTAAATAAAAAGTTCTGTAAAGTGTCCATATGCGTCTCCGGTTGACAAGGAGAAGGGGGAAATCAAATGGAGGCCATGCCCTGTCGTGTCCCATGAGAGTCCGAGTTCGCGCGCGTCAACTCCTCCAGAAATGCTGGCCATGTGCGTCCATATCGTCTGGAAGGGAACTCGACTCCCCTGCCTTATGCAAATGTGTCGTCGTATCAAGCTTGGACGTTACCATCGATTGACTCGTTAAGAATCAGTGCGTCCCAATCCTTGACCCTCCCGTGCTCTGCCTCTCCTCTCGGTGCCTCTCCCTCTCGGGCCGTCGCTGGCCCTGGCACAACCCGCTCTGCAACGCCGCAGGCCCGAAAACACCTCTCACATTATCACGCACTTGGAGCAGCATCCCGCCTCGGCGTCGTTATCGCTGACATCCATGGGCTTGACGGCGCCATTTGGCGCAGAGGCGCCGCTGCCGGTCGAGTATCCTTGCATTTCGCGGTTAAAGCGTCGGATTTCGCGTACGATATCGTAGAATGCCTTGTCGACGTTGATCCGAGACTTTGCTGATGTCTCGATAAACTTGCAGCCGAACGACCTTGCCAGGTTCTCACCCTCTGCATCGGAGCATTAGCGGAAATTCGCAGGTCCGAGGACATGTCCGAATGAAGCGGGTCGACGTACCTTGCCTGGTGACTTCCCGCTCGCCCTCCAGATCGCACTTGTTGCCCACGACGACCATGGGGAAGTAGTCCTTGTCCTTGACTCGCAGGATTTGTTGCTGGAAGGTCGTGATCTCTTCAAAACTCTGGCGGGAGGTGATGGAGTAGACGAGCAGGAAACCTTCGCCTGTGCGCATGTATTGCTCTCGCATGGCCGAGTACTCTTCTTGGCCGGCGGTGTCGAGGACATCGAGCAGGGCGACCTCGTCATCAATTACGCATTGCTTTCGGTACGAGTCTGCGACAAAGGGTCAATTGATGCAGGTAGCAGCAGGGATGGGATTGGTGTGCGACGCACCCTCGATTGTTGGGTCGTATTCATCGACGAAATGGCTTTGGATCAATTGAATCGTAAGACACGATTTACCGACACCACCTCCGCCAACAACCACCAATTTGTACTCTCTCAGAAACTGCTGGCGACGATTGTAAGCGGGCTGGTTGCGACGCAGCAGGGGCGCAAATGGGAACAACAGGTCATGGCCGGGGGCTGGAGCTGGCAAGGGATGGTGGCGCCCTAACTGTGCCTGTGCCCGTGCATGTGCGCGGGCGGTCTGGAGCGTACCTTGGAAGCCATTGTAGCTGCGATAAGAGGACTCGAGAGATCTGAGGCCTATGGTATTGACACGAACCGAAACCAGTTGATGGCGAACAGAAATGGGCGGAGCAGCGGGTGAGGGAGGATGCGATCTGTGTTGGCGAATGGATGTGCGTTTGGCTTTCGGGACAGAAGGATGGAGTCGGGACCCTCTAGTGGTGGTGGTGCTTGTTTGAAGAAGAGACGGCGATCCCAGTCCAAGTTCCAGCGCCAAGGTGGGAGTCAAAACGCCCAAGTCCGTCCCGGGGGCGGGTTGGATGAGAGAGGTCGGGCACGGGGGGGCTGGTCAATTGGGGGGAGACTCTGGTGGTGGAAAGGCAGGACGACTATCGATGACCAGGAACCGGATGGTGTGTTGTTGCTGGCCAGGTCGAAAAGAAGGCGAAGAGATGGAGAGTCGAGAAGTCGAGGGCTGTCGCGGCAGTTCTGGTGCGCGGGAAGGATGACAAGGAGTGGGAGTAAGTAGGCAGGAGAAAGAATTAAAATGGATGGCGTGGGTACGCCAGATTGAGGTGTGGTGTGTGGGTTTGCAAGGGTGGGTGGGCGCTCTGGGAAATGGAAACGGAAGTGACTGCAGGTTCCAGGTTCCAGAGGCGGCGGCAGCGGCAGCGGTAGCGGTAGCGGCGCAGACAGTAAGAGCAGGAGGAGTAGGTAGTAGGAGGGCTGGAGGGCTGGAGGGCTGGAGGAGCAAGCAGGAGCAAGAGGACGGAGAGCGAGAGCAGGGTCTAGTCACCTTTCTCTCTCCCTCTGTGTGTGTGTCTCTGACTGGGCCGGGCTGGGCTGGCTGGGCTGGCTGGCTGGCTGGCTGGCTGGCTGACTTTGACTGTCTGGCTGTTCTGTCTGTCTCATCTTTCCTGCTGCTAGTACAAAGTAGGAGGAGGGAGCGCTTTGTCCACCACTTGGGCCGCTCAGGAAGGACGTTGGAGCAATGTACCTACCTACCTAGGTACTAAGCTACTATGGTACTTCACACCTACACTAGTCAACTTAGTGTACCTGTACTACCTGGTCGCCGCGACCCCACCTCGCCTCCCACCTGTGTGCCCACCCTCGCCCACCAGGGTCTGCAGGGGCACCTCTCACAGAGATGAGCCGAGAATGCAACCAGAGCTGCAGGGCCTTGGAGCTGTGATTGGCTTCCAGCATTTGGGGGCACCGACGACGAGCCAGACTGGCCAGGTACACAGTGCGCATCGGCCGGCCTCTTCACTGCTTGGTAAATTGAATCCTCCGTGTGCTTTTATTAGGGCCTCAGTCTCGCTCACCTCAACCCGGCAGAACGATGATGTGCGCGCCGTGCTAGCTCAGATGGGGCATGATATGGCAAGCAATGCCGCATCACGAAAATGCTTCGGTGGGCCAGCCTGTCATCCGGAGCCTTGCCTTGCTCAAACCACCAGCCGCCTCGCTACACTCCGCTCCACTACACTACACTTCTTGCTATGCCCTCATGGAGCACACAGTACAGCTTACCATTGCGACGCCAGCTCGCCAGGTCGCCAGCCACGAGCCCTCTCTGCCCGCTGGGCTGGGGTCCTCAATGGAGATGCAGATCGAATTGGCACCTGCCCGTTGCCCACACCCGCCGGCTCGCGCATCACAGGCCACCGTGAGCCTCTCGGCGCTGTGGACGCAACCCCGGGAGGCAACAACCTCCACCGCATGCGCCGGTGGGACGGCCTTCCTAGGGTACGCACTGCATGCAACCCCCTCCGCCTCCGGGTCGACAGGATCGTACAGATGGCTTCTTGAGCCTCACAGGGGGCTGACCTCATCCACCAACACGGCCCGGGGATGAGCGCTTGCGCCTACGCCTGCGACTGCGCCTGACTGTGCCTATTTTCTGCATGTCCAAGGAATATTCTCGATGTTTGACCAGGCTGAAAAACAAGCCGAGGATGGGCGCTGCTACCCCCCCCCCCAGCGTTGCAGTCCCATCGCCTAGCCTGCACCGCGTGCCTCGGTAGCTGCGTTGGGGACTGGACTGGCAGAAACGGCCAACCCTCTGCCATCTACCTAACTAGGTGCCTAACAGCATTGGTAGGTAAATCATCAGTAACCGACACTTGTTGTCGGACCGCCCTGGTCTAGGTCTAGCTAGATCCGTGCGGCCCAGGCAGGGTGCATGTTGATGGTACACGCCGTCCAAAGGCTACACAACAAGGTCTCGCCGCAATAAAAATAGGCTCCACGCGGGAGACGACAGCTCGCCGAGTGCCACCAACATAAGCCGTGTCACCGCTGTTGCACCTCGTCCCGAGAGGCATCCAGGCATCCAAGTGTTCAGGCTGCCCACGAGTCTGTGTGGGGGTTCATGACGGAGAACGGTGAATGGCTAGAGCGAATATGCACGGAGGCGATGCGAGGCGATGCGAGCGCCTCACGTCTCTTGTCAAACTCCCCCGGTGACAACGGCAACGGCAACGGCAATGACAGCGTCCGAGGCCACAAGGACAAGCGGCGACCAACAGCGCGCATCAAAGCACCAAGCATTGGGGCAGGAATGGAGACGGTGTCGGAGCCAAACTTGTAGCCTGCATCCGTGCCATCGCCCGGGCGGTTCAACCCAACACATATCAAAGGGCGCCGCCGCATTGCTCTCCAAGCTTCTGGGTTGCCTTCTGGCAGTAGTTCGTCATGATGACGGCGCGAGATCTAGGGCCCGGGCAGCTGGGGATCGGGGCATGGGGGGCAGGCCTGCTGGGCAGGCCTGGCTGGCAGCTGGTAGGGCCAGGGGGATCATGCAGGAAAACATCCTGTCTTGTTGAAACTGATCCCATTGTGATGCATATTTGCTTGTGCAACCAACCTTTTTTTCCTGGCCTCTGATCGGCGCGGCGTTCGTGCAGCTCCCAATAAACAGCAAGGCACAATCAGCCCGGCCCAGCCCACCCCCCTATCGGGCTGGCGCCCTGTTTCTGTTCAGCCGCCGGGTTCGTCAGCTTGGTCGGGTTGCGTGATATGGAAATGAGAGCGGACACAGGCCAATTTCACCGCCGCCAATCGTGACCAGCACCAGGGAAAAACCTCTTTTGGGTCCAGCGTCGCCCGAGTCCACAATCCACAACGGCTGGAGAGCTCGGCCGTCGGCTGACAATGCCGAATTTGACACACACACACACGAGACTCGGACCTCCATGCATGCATGCTGGTCCGTGGAGTTCAGCAGAGTTCATGATGCCAGTGCCCTCGACGTCGATACAAGCTTGAGCTTGCTCGAGGCAACCGCCGCCAAGCTGAGCACCTCCGTCCTTTCTTTGCCGTCCGTCACAGGCATACTCACGGCTGTCTGAGATCCACCGCCGAGCCCATTCCACGTGGCCGGCCTGCCCGTCGTCAAGGATAGTGTCTTGCTCCTGCATTGCTAGTTGCAGCTTGCGGCACGCACGAGCTGGGAGATGGAGATGCAGATGGCGCAACGGCTTCCTGGTCAGATATTCCGCTCAAGTTACAACTCATGTGCGTTGGACCAGTCCGCGAACCTGGCGTAAGAAACCCATACTCCTCACATGGACTCCGGTATATGACATAATCTTCCTGGAGCAGCTGCACTGGGGACCTCCTCGGGAGGGAGGACCACACCTACATATCGACATCAGGAACCCTCCCCACGGCTGCCGGGATGCTAAGCGGACGAAGCTGTCGCTAAGTACGGTTCCTGCCTGGCCCGTCCCCTCTCCCGACATGGGGCACGGGACTGTACTGTACTTTACTGTCCTGTACTGTACGCAAACAGGTAACAGGAGTCAGGGGAGAGAAGCGCACCCCACCCCACCCAATTTTACAGAGATGAGACCAAACAGTTTAGTCTGCAACTCGACCACACACCATCGGCCACACCACCACACGGCCGAGGGTGTTCGCCCCGCGAGCAAGCAACTTCAGCGATGTGCCCGTAGCTTCATCCTTGGCCGCCTCAGGTTTGGTCCGATATTGCGGTTGACTTGGGTGTCCCTTCCCAATCTCTCCCACCCCTCAGGGATGCGGATCCGGGCTCGAGTTGCGGACTCAACGGTGGGCGACCGCGGCGATAACGAAGAGCACGCCCCCCCCCCCCCAAGGAGATGTTCACGTCTTTCGGACAGCCAAAACCCCTAGCTTCGAATTCTGATCGAGGGTCGCATCGGGGGACCGCTTCATCACACCCAGCTTGCCCCCACAGGGGCAGCACCTTTTGGGCTTGGGCGGCGACCCTCCCAAGAGGCAATCTGCCGTTGGCCGGCGCGCGGCTTGCTGTGGGAGCTCCCCCAGCTGGGTATATGCATGTGCCTGTCTCGGGCCACGACTCGAGATCGGTCTAGCGACCGGGCGGCGCGTGGCACCCACAGCTGGTTCAAGCCCGGTGTCGAAACTCCCGGGGCAGCTTGCCCAATGCCCGCTGCCCTCATGGACTCCCTGATAGGCTCGGAAACCCATGCTTGTCTTTCCGACCTGTTGGTACCGTGTGATGCTCGATCTGGGCCGATTCTTGTTTGAAAGCGTTCACCGAATCCGCAGTCCTTTTGTTGAGGAGCACACAATCATCTTTAATCTACTCGAACCGGAGACCTTCCGCTCGGACCGACGCTTCGTCCGTTACTTGTGGCAACCCCCCCCTCATTGCGTGGGGCCTGACACACTTGGGCACACCCATTAGGGAAATCTATTTGGGAAATCTAGGGGACCGTTGATAATCTCGCCCGCACAGGGCGCCGACAAATTTTCTAGAAGGAAGTGGATACACGGATACGCCAACTGGAACCCTCAGCGACGGATACCTTCAAGCTTGTTGTGCTAGGGTGTTTGATCGCAGCAGGGGTCCGATAAAAACTGTAATGAGGTCTGGACGACCAAGCTCTTGGGGCCGGACTCCCTGGCATCAAATGTCAAGGTAGAGCTAGAGCTCTTCGAGGAGCATCTGCACTGTGCCGTGCCGCATCTCGTGCCCCGTAGCTGGAACACTACTGACCTGCTACATGCCGTATCTGATATTTATTCTACCTCTTCAGTTTCTCCCTAGCTCTCGGGCTTTAACTCCTGAGGCGGGGCTGCATGGTGGATAGACTAGGACGTCGAACCGGCCCCGAAAGCATCATCCCGGCATCTAGCTAAAGGCATCAGGTGTTCTGCCCATCCCGACGCATTGTCGCTTGGTCTCGATTCCTGCAACTCACACACCAAGTGGGACCCCATCGTATCCGGTACGTGTTACTCGAGGTCCGACTCCACGGAGCGTGTCGATAGATCTGCCGGCTAGATCGCACAATCACAAAGTCAAACTCTCTGGCGATACGTTGATTGCATCAAGGGACGGAGTGTTTATTCGGCCACCCCGGTCTCTGTTCAGCTAACATCGGGTAAGTCATCATCCTCACCTTCAACCTGCACCACCCGTCCCTGCACGTTCTGGGCCACCTCATCCTTGATGCTATCCAAGTATGCCCTGTCCTTGCCGACCAGAGTAACCGTGTTTCTCTTCTTCTCCCACCGGGGGTAGGAGCCAACCTTGACGCCCTGCGGCTCGACTTTGGCCGCCAACTCGGTCAGGTAGGTGGCCACGGCGCTCTCGGCCAATGGCGTCGATATGAGGACCCTATAGATTCCCTTTCCCTCGGGGTCGACGAGGCGCGGCAGAAGGTACGGCTTCAAGCCATCCAAGAGCCCCTCAACTGAAGCGGGACGGGGTTTGTCGTCAGTGGTCCGAATATATACACACACAATATATATATGCCAAGTGAGAGAGGACTAACATAGACGAGGGACGCCTGGCAGGATGTGAACGTTCCCATTCACTACAGCGACGGGCACCCATAGGTCTCCCCGCGGGAAGAGGAACTGTTGCTCGAGGGGTATAGAGTCTTCCGTAGGTAGCTCTACCATCCTTAGCTTTGCCTTCTTGGCCGGGCTGTCTTCGTCCCAGTTGAAGGCCGGTTGTGATGGATGCGGCCGGGACAGCTTCTTCATCCGCTGGTACGCCTCCTCGTACAGCTTGATCTTGAGCCCAAAAGCCTTGGCTATGGACTGGTATGTGATATCGTCATGCCTGGCGGACGGACTTAGTATCTGTCACTTTCAATCGGGTGTGTGTGTTGGGGTCGGGGACTCTGCAGAAGACTCACGTCGGCCCAATGCCACCACTTTTCAGGGTCGTCTCGTCAGCAGCATTTTCTCGACTGGATTCAAGGCGTTGTGGCGCCCGGAAAGAGTCATCCTTTCCGCAGGATCTCTCCTCACCTGGTAACGACAAAGTCATATTTGTTGCTCATCCTGCGGACAGCCTCGATGATCTCCGACTCGTCGTCCTCGATGACTTCAATCCTCTTCAGTTGCTATCCGGCAACACTTAGTAAAGCTCGCGGGGCGCGAGGTGGCCAAATGCATCACTTACAATACCCAATGAGAAACAGAAGTTTGCCATGTAGTTCGAGTTGCTCTTGATGTCCAATAATTTAGTTTGTTGTCGAAAAAAAAGGTGCTATCTACACATGCCACTTACATCTTTGGTCTGCGGAGAGCGCAGCCCCTCACACGTCAGCTAGGAGATTGAACCCTTCCGGATATCTGAGGACAAGGGACACATGCCTTCCCCCCCAGCACCTCGTCACCGATAATCAGACATGCCGCAGTGTGGATCGTCCGCGAGAAGTTCTGCACGGTCGTCGACATCTTTACCAGCGGGCGCACTCCGGTCGACAGGACGGGAGTTGGGCCGGAGTAAGCGGATTGGGCGGCAGGTCCGGAAAGGTGACGCGCGATTTGGGAGATGCGGGAGAACATCAAGGAAAATATGTCAATCCAGCCCGGAGCTTGCAGTCCCAATCCTGTCTGAGAGCAGTGCGTTCCCCAACAAGAAGAGAATAAGACAACCGCTGATGTGCTGTGATGAGAGATGTTTGCCGAGGTGATGCCGTCATAGAGGCCTGGGAAACTTCGACGTGGTGGGGCCCCCCGGTGGCCGGCACCGCTCTCGGCTGGTCCCAGGATCCCAAAACGGAGCGGGGCGCCTTGCGGTTCACCTGTAGCGGGGCTGACCTTGTCGAAGCCCCGGTGTCACTGGTCTGATAAATCATACCAAGCTTGCGTGTTGTTCAACCTCAGCCCAGCCAGAGAGTCTCAGTGCTTGTACCGACAAACCGAATCCGATTTGTTGACATTGGCTTTTGCATACTTCGAAGGGACCCATTATTCCGTGTAACCCAAACAGACATCATGGTACGGAGCCCTTTAGCCTGCGAGCTCACAGCCCCCAAGCTCCGCCCTGGCTGACACCAGCTGCACTGCTGCTAGAGCTCCGAAGCGAGGCTATACACCTTCTCTCAGGAGACCAAGGACCACCTGCGCAAGTTCCGGCTCGGGACCTCGAGGTCCAACGATGCCCAAGCCGTCATCTGTAAGCATGCCTCTTGCCCGTCGCCACGATGCACCGGTTCATCTGCACCTGGCGGTGCCGGGACCAGAGGTGGAAGCTGACAGCTCCCCCGGGGGGGCGGGGGGGGGCGCAGACATGATCGATACGGCGACCAAGGAGATCAAGCAAGACGACGACAAGACCGTTTACAAGAGCCTCGAGGAGATCGGGGAGGACCTGCCGGACCACTCGCCGAGATTTGTGCTCTTGAGCTACCCGATGACCCTGGTACGAGCTCCCGCCTGTGATATTCGGTCAGGGGAGTAGGATGCGACTGACAGCCTTCCTCGTGGAGCCCTCTGGGCGGCAATCAGTGCCCTACGTGCTGCTTTTCTACCTCCCCGTCACCTGCAATAGCGAGCTGCGCATGCTCTACGCCGGCGCGAAGGAGCTGTTCCGCAACACGGCCGAGGTCAACAAGGTGATAGACCTGAGCTCGGTCGACGATTTGGAGGAGATCCCCGAGAAGCTCGGTGCCGCTTAAGCCGCGATGGAGTTTGAAGGATATTCATGAATACGTCAGGAGTGAATACCGCCCGGAGCCTGTCGTGCTGGAAGGAGAGAACGGTGCCACGAGGTGCATGCGAGTGATATCGGCAGAAACCTCGTCGCGGTCTCGCGAGGGCGGAACATGCGTGGCTCAAGTGTTGGGGGTATCACGCGGTTATTTCATGGTCGAGGGCCTAATCCTCAGGGAAAAGGCTCTCGGAGTCTAGTGCTATCTGGGAGGCCACACCTCTCACCACCTTCTTGATAGCCTTGCAGGCCGGGCTGTCGGGGAACGAGTCGAAGTAGCTCTCCCCGTAGTCGCCAGCCATGCCAATGCGAGGGTCTAAGGGCACGGCGCCGAGATACGTAATGCCGATCTCCTCTGAAAGTGCCTTCCCGCCTCCCGACGTCGCCTCGAACACCTGGCTCTCCTTTGTGCACTTGGGACAGACGAAGCCTGCCATGTTGTCGACCAGGCCGAGTATCTTGATGCCCGCCTTCTGGCAAAAGTCGATCTCCTTCCGCACGTCCAGCAGCGATACCTCGTTCGGGGTTGTCACGATGATGGCGCCATCGATGCCGCTCTCCTTCAGGTAGGAGTTCACGCTTAGGTGCTCGTCGCTCGTGCCGGGTGGGGTGTCGACCAGCAGCAGGTCCAGCTCGCCCCAGTCGACATCCTTCAGGAACTGCTTGATCAGGCCGTTCTTCTTGGGCCCGCGCCATATTATCGCATCGTCCTTGTTCGGGAGCATGAACTGTATGCTCATGACGCCGAGGTTGTCCATGACCCACACGGGCGACCAGCCCGAGTTGCTGATGTGTATCGTCTCGTTCTCGGCGCCCATCATCTTGGGTATGGAAGGCCCGCAGATGTCCGTGTCCATGATGCCGATGGTGCTGTCGGGGTTCAGAGCGAACGCGTGGGCGAGCAAACTTGTGAAGGTCGATTCTGGAATGCCTCAGGTCAGCCAAATGACGGTGGCCGGGGGAGGACGGAGTATGCTGGGCGGGACGTACTGCCCACCCCTCCTTTGCCACTCAGGACCAACACCCGATGCTTCACCCCGGCCAGGCGCTGTGATATCAGTGGTATGTCTGGGTCAGGCCCCTTGGGCGCGGAGGCGCATATCTTCTGATTGGGGCAGCCGGCGCATGAGTCTGCGGTGCCTGCTGCGTCGGACTCTGGCCCGGGGCAGTGCTCTGGCTCGGGGGCAACTAATGAAGGCTTCGTTTTGGCATGGTTCTGAAGGACGTCTTGGACGTCTTCTGGTTCTTCTAGCGAGGGAGCCATGGCGTTGAGGACGAGACGGCGGCGGTCGCTGGGTAAGGAGTGCTGGGGGTGTGAAGGGAGGTTTGGGATAAGCTAGATATATCGTTCGGCGGCGATTTTCCTTTTCCAACCAGTCCGGACCGTTGATTGATAATGCGGCGGTTGCCGAGATCGGTCCCAGTTCCCGGATCAGCTCGTACAGTAAACGACTCTCTGAATAAACTGTAAACCCCCACATGCAATCCAATCCCCGTGGCCAATGTCAACATCATTCACCATCATACTCTTTTCCAGTGGTATTCAAGTCATGTTACCAGTGCATGCGGCAGGTTTTATGCCGCCTAGTGTTGTAGATGTAGTCATTTGGCATGTATAGGTGTACACTTGTAGGTCATAGAGCCATTTTTGTTTGTGCTTGGCCCATGCACCTACAACTGCCACTACGACTGCCACTCACTGCAACTGCAGCTGCAACCTGGCAACCTGACGGTGGTCCCTGGCTCTTCGGGAAGGCACAATGTGGCGCGTCCACGACATGCCTCCTTCCTTACTTTCATAACCACAAAGCCCAGGCCTCGGCTGATTCCTGGCAAACGAGCCTCCCTTTTCTTTCTTGCAAAAGGAGCTCCTGTCTGTCTGAGTCTGCCTCAAGCACTGCGAGGTGACTTGAGCAGTCGGCCCTCACCAATGCTCGGTGTATAATGATCTAGCTGCACTGCAAATTTGTGTTGAAGCTGGGCAACGCCATCATTTGTCTCATACATGGACCATACCGTCGGAGCAGTCTTGTCCATGCCCACTCAACACTTCCCGCCGTCGCCATAGTACCTAGGGATTTCCCCGACGGCTTCGCGCCCTCCGTCACAATGATGGTCCCCACGGCAAAGAGGAAGATGCAAAGTTTCATCCAGAAACACGAGGGTGCCTCTGCCATCAACCCTCACGCGCCCGGCAGTCCGCCCCTTCAGGCTCTCACCCAGACGGTCGCTCGTGCCGCGTCGCCCATCATTCCTCTCCTCGACCGTCAGCCCGCCGCCGACGCCGTCAACTTCTCAACGCAGCCGCCCAAGCCGCCCGGCATTGGCAACCATGCACGTCTTTCTCTCGGGCAACCGCGGGCTAACGGGTTGAACGAGCGTCATGGAGAAGATGGCCCAGGGGGCTGGGGATCAGTGTCAGAAGGCCCGCACGAAAATGGCGGCCTGCGAGAGAAATGGGACGAGCAGTCCAACATCAACTCCCTGTTCTCTGAGAGCGAGCCTGCCCGGCCAGCATCAGCGCAGTACCCTAATCACCATGGCAATTATGACGACGATACCAGATCTGACATTGTTGACAACCGTCAACCGCCGCGGCGAGGTCGGAACGCTCACCGGAGTGCGGAGAGTGCCCCGGTTTTTGAGTACCAGAATGGGCAGTTGGTTGTTCCCGCGCTCCAAGGCAAGGGCCTCAACTCCAGCATGATAACCCATGCACCGAGAGCAGACGCCCCAGGTTTTCGGCAGGACCCCTTTGGCAGCACGACAGACGAGTCGAGTCCTCGGCCTCAGAGAGACCCTGCATTCTTGCGCTCGAACTTTCCCTTTCCAGGCTCCGAGAGCAAGACCCAGCAGTCCCGCCGTTTTGAACGGTCGCCTGTTCACAAGGAAACGTCCCGCCGCATTTCTCCTGAAAAGTACAGTAGCGCCCCAGACGCTCTCAAACCCAACCCGTACTTCCAGCCTGCGAAAGGCCCTGCTCAGGGGGCTCAGCGCTCTGCAGGCTTCGAGAACGCTGGAAATCCTGCTCTTGACTGGGACACGGATGATAGTGACATCTATTCCCTGGGAGATGAATTTCCAGGCAAGGAAGAAGAGCACACCCCCAAGGCTGCTCGACAACGCCCTGTTCCAGACGAGGTGACGATGGTGCTCAACCCCGCGAAGCCTGTGGTTGCCCAGAAAACTCAGAAATCCGTCAAGATACAAGACGATGCCTTGCTGGGAAGCCCTATCCGCCAGGCCCTCCTTGGTCCAAAGTTCTCCCCGCCAAGGAAACGAGCGCGTAACATCGATTACGACGAGGAGGCCTTGCGGAGAATGGATTTTGCCGAGTTACAGAATGAGCCCTTCGATCATGATCCCACCAGACATGTGGTAGCCTCACCAGCCAAACCTCCGGCCAACAACCTCGACGAACGGCTCGAATTCTACAGGGGCAAGGATGAAGAGTCCCAGGCTCAGTTTTTCACCCAGATGTCTGTGCGTGAGTGGGATGAAAGTGGCGACTGGTTTCTGGAACGATTCGGCGATATTGTCACGAGGATGAAGGAGGCGCGTCAGGCCAAACGCAAGATTGTCGAACAGTACGAGAACCAGATATCGGAGCGTGAGGAGGGAGTACGGCGGCAGAAGGAGACGATAGATCGTAAGCTGTCCAAGCTGAAGCACGACAGTAGTGCAATGCTGAAGGGTAGCCAGTCCGGCGACTAAGGAGCAGAGCAGGTTTCTCAGGGTTTGCTCTACACGTTCTGCTTCGCATTTACGCGAGAGCATTTGGCTGTGAAGGAGTTGCATTCGGCCGATGTCAGGCCTGGGTTACCAAGGGACTGATTGTACGCCCATGCCATAATACGGTGGAGTCAAGACAGCAGCGGGTCACTTAGCAAGTTGCTTTGAGCTTAGCTACACGAGAGGCAACGGCCAGACGGACTGGACTAATTGGAAGAAAGGAGAAAACCCCGAGTGGCGCATAATGATACCATTTTGATTGTAGGTACACAAAGATGCATGTGGCCAGGCGCTCTCGTTTGTGTCTATGGACACGGTATCGAAGCTTGAGACTTATTTGGCTCTTCTTGCTGCCCCAAGGCTCCGAAAAACGCTGTGTCCCAGTCGAACTGTTGAGGTAGAGGATTACATGGCCCTAGGGCATCATGCGTTCACGAGAATGCTCCAATAAGATAGCCCCGCGCAGATTAAATGACGAAGCTGTCAACGACACTCCTGTCCTTGCCTACTGTCAACTGCAACTGGCAGCCCTTGCGGTCCGGAAATATGCCTTTCCTAACCGCGTCCGAGAACAGCTCATATGCCGGGTAATAAGCGTCCACGAACTTGACAACCTGCTCATCCGTCATGCCCGAGCCCTTCTCGTGCCGCAGCTGCCGCTCCTGCTGCAGCCTCCAGTCGTAAACGTACTCGGTGTCCTCGGCGTCGATGTGGATGAACGCATCGAACAGGTCGGTCACGACGTCGTAGGCCCTGAGCTGGTCGTTGACGAAGAGGAGGTCCTCGAGCTTGTGGCTGTGCAGCGTCCGGCTCGGGGCCCTCCACTTGGCCTCGACGACCTCGCGCCCGACGCTCCGGAACCCGACGCACCACCCCTCGAGCAGCACGACCCGCACCGGCGGCTGGCCCGGCTGGTTGACGGGGACCCACTCGGACTGCGGCGCGCGGTCGCCCAGACCGTTGAAGGCCGACTTGTCGTACTGCGGGATGAGGGTGGGCCGCCCGGCCGCCAGCGAGGAGAAGACGTCGCGCATGAGGGCCGTGTCGTGCGTGCCCGGCTCGCCCCGGACCTGCACCAGCGCGTTGTCCGGGTGGGCGGCGGCGAGGGCCAGCTGGTCCTGGTGGCGCAGGTAGAAGTCGTCTATGCTGACGACGATGGTCTGCAGGCCCTCGCGCTGCTGTAGGGTCTCTGCGAGGGCCTTGACGAGGGTCGTCTTGCCCACGCCCTGTACGCCGTTCAGGCCTATCACGAACGGCCTGGCCGAGGCGGACTGTTGGGCCTGGTGGGCCTTTAGGCGCTCAAGGACTGGCGGACTTTGTCAGCATCATATGTCCTCCTTGGAGGTTAACAACATCTCCACGGACAGGGCTATTAGGACATACTGAATGGGATGCATTTTGGGGACTTGTCGTCGATGACTCGCGACTGGAGTGGCACGTCGGGAGTGCTCGCCATAGTGCGGAGTTTGAAGGGCGAGCAGAAGCCTGTGACGACGCAAACGTGCCGAGGGGTATGTGTATACCCCTACTTCTTACTAATGGGCCAACTTAGCAACAGTCCAGAGATGAGGGTAAACATCCATCCAACCTCTGAGCAAGCGCGGAGGGCGAGGACTTCAGAACGAACGATCAAAAAGGTCGATATGACAACACTGCGGGCTATTCTGTCGTTGATGATGATAGAGGGCAGGCTGTAGTCAACAATGTTCTCCACATCAGTAGCGGTTTCCAAAGGGGGTCCTTGGGGCTGCAACCGGGAAGTGATTCAAATGAACTGGGACAGCTATCGCCGTAGCCCATTGCCAGGGCCGCATGTTGGAATAAAGTCTTCATTCCTTTATATACTCTGGTCGTCTGTCTTCACCAACTCAGAACCACCATCTACCATCGTGACATCTTTGCGCGACAACACACGGGCGTTCGATAGTCCGTCGCTGTCGTGGCCGGTCAAATGCAACGGCGAGCACCAGGTGACCTCATTACCCCAGAGACTGCACAGTGAGCAAGCACAGTGCGCGCATGGGCTGAGCATGTAATACTTGACAAGCTTGCTGGTGTTCAAAGCATGTGAAAAGGCGCGGCGTCAGGGAAAGGAAGGCGGGTGATGGCTCAGAACGGATTGGGCCGGTTTTTCCCCACGGGCCCCTCGGTAAATCGGACTGGCATTCTGGAACCGTATGCACAGGGGTTCAAAGCCGAGGCTCATTGCAACGGCTTGCCGATTCTCACGCCTGCCACAAGGTCACTTGCTCTCTTGACGTCTTCAACTTCATTGCTCGCTTCTCTTTAAGTTTACAACTTACACCTCTCAACACCCCATCTTTCCTCCTAGCTGTGGTCTATAGTGATCAAACACCGCTCCTCGGCTTCCCAACAGCTCAAGCAACAAGTGTCTATCCATCATGGCGGGCCAATTAAGATTCGACGGCCAGGTCGTGGTCGTCACAGGCGCCGGAGGTGGTCTGGGAAAGGCATATGCCACGTTCTTCGGATCGCGAGGCGCCAGCGTCGTCGTTAACGACCTGGGCGGATCTTTCAAGGGTGAAGGCACCTCCTCAAAAGTAAGAACTAACGCCGACATGCACATTCCTTCACTTCCCGCGGGTCTCTTCCGGCGCACACTGCTGACGGTTCCTTGCACCAGGCTGCAGATGTGGTCGTCGATGAGATAAAGAAGGCTGGCGGCAAGGCCGTCGCAAACTACGACTCTGTAGAGAACGGAGACAAGATCATCGAGACCGCGATCAAGGCGTTCGGCCGCATCGATATCCTCATCAACAACGCCGGTATCCTGCGAGACGTCAGCTTCAAGAACATCAAGGACGAGGACTGGGACCTGATCTTCAAGGTTCACGTCAAGGGCGCCTACAAGTGTGCCAGGGCGGCGTGGCCTCACTTCAGGAAACAAAAGTACGGTCGTGTCATCAACACTGCTTCTGCTGCAGGCTTGTTCGGCAACTTTGGCCAGACGAATTACTCTGGTAAGAGCACCATCCGCCACGCTCGTGCGAGTCACTCTTACTGACATCAAACAGCCGCAAAACTCGCCCAGGTCGGCTTTACTGAGACTCTGGCCAAGGAGGGTATCAAGTATAACATCCTGTGTAACGTCATTGCACCTATCGCAGCCAGCCGCATGACCGAGACCATCATGCCGCCAGACCTCCTCGAGCTCATGAAGCCCGAGTGGGTCGTGCCCCTGGTTGCTGTTCTTGTGCACAAGGACAACACCACCGAGACTGGCGGCATCTTCGAGGTTGGCGGTGGCCACATGGCCAAGTACAGGTGGGAGCGCTCGAGCGGCCAGCTCCTCAAGTGCGACGACAGCTACACCCCAGGCGCCGTCCTGAAGAAGTGGGACCAAGTCATCGACTTCTCCAAACCGCAATACCCATCCGGACCCAATGACTTTGTTACCCTGCTGGAAGAGTCTCAGAAGCTCGGCCCCAACGAGGCCGGTGAGAAGCTTGACTTCTCTGGCCGTGTTGCGTTGGTGACCGGAGGAGGTGCTGGGTGAGTCTGGCTTCCCGTGACAACTTCGTATGCTCGCACAGCTGACCATGTGACAGTATCGGCCGTGCTTATTCACTGGCTTTCGCGAAGTACGGTGCTTCTGTTGTTGTCAATGACCTCGTGAACCCTGACGACGTGGTGAACGAGATCAAAAAGGCCGGTGGCAAGGCGGTTGGCGTCAAGGCCTCGGCTGAGGATGGTGACACCGTTGTGAAGGCTGCAGTGGACGCTTTCGGCCGGGTCGATATTGTTATCAACAACGCAGGCATCCTGCGTGACAAGTCCTTCCAAAACATGGATGACAGCCTCTGGGACCCCGTCATGAATGTGCACGCTCGTGGAACTTACAAGGTTACCAAGGCCGCTTGGCCATACATGCTCAAGCAGAAGTATGGTCGTATTATCAACACAACCTCCACGAGCGGTATCTACGGAAACTTCGGCCAAGCCAACTATGCCGCGGCGGTGAGTTCCTTCTACTCCTATGCTACTTGTAGTACATGGATGCTGATGGGCCGTCGATCAGAAAAGCGCAATTCTTGGGTTCTCCCGCGCCCTTGCGCTAGAGGGTGCCAAGTACAACATCTACGTCAACACAATCGCCCCCAATGCTGGCACAGCGATGACCAAGACCATCTTGCCAGAGGAGCTGGTGCAGGCTTTCAAGCCAGAGTACATCGCCCCCGTGGTTGTTGCCCTGTCTAGTGACAAGGTCCCCAAGAACCCGACCGGAGGCCTGTACGAGGTCGGCAGTGGATGGGTTGGCGCGACCAGGTGGCAGCGGACTGGAGGTCACGGCTTCCCTACGGACGTACCACTCACGCCCGAAGAGGTGCTGAAGCACTGGAAGGACGTCGTCACCTTTGATGACGGCCGGTCCGACCACCCTGACAAGACCCAGGCCAGCTTGGAGAAGATCATGGCGAATGCTGGGAACAAGGCAGGCGGAGGTGCTAAGGTATGAGCCTCTTCCAGTTCACCTGCGACCCATCGATGTACTCTGTTTTGCGGTAGCATAGTGTAAAAAAATACAAGTTGGTAGACATTGTCTGACAATAAATCCAGAGTGATGCCCCCTCGGGCGGAAATGAGTACCTGGACGCCATCCAGACCGCCCTGAAGGCCGAGTCCCCGGCCACCGAGTTCACTTTTACAGAGCGCGATGCGATCCTCTACAACCTCGGAGTGGGCGCGAAGAGGGACGAACTCCGCTACGTCTTCGAGGGCGCCGAGGACTTCCAGGTGCTCCCAACCTACGGCGTCATCCCGCCCTTTGACGCCGAGACGCCCTTCAGCCTCGACAGCCTCGTGCCCAACTTCAGCCCCATGATGCTCCTCCACGGCGAGCAGTACATGGAGGTCCGGAAGTACCCGATCCCCACGTCGGGCCGGCTGCTCAGCTACGCCAAGCTGATCGAGGTCGTCGACAAGGGCAACGCGGCCATCGTCAGGCACGGCGTGACCACCGTCAACGCCGAGACCAAGGAGGAGCTCTTCTACAACGAGATGACCGTCTTCCTCAGGGGCTCCGGCGGGTTCGGCGGCCAGAAGAAGCCCGCGGCCAGGGGCGCGGCCACGGCGGCGAACAAGCCGCCCGGGCGGGCCCCCGACGTCGTGGTCGAGTCCAAGACGACCGAGGAGCAGGCCTGTATCTACCGGCTGAGCGGCGACTACAAGTAAGTGTTGCGACGTTCCGGAGGCTGGCGGCTCATGAGGCGGTGGTACTGACCAAGGTTCAAACAGCCCGCTCCATGTTGATCCCGCCTTCGCCAAGATGGGCGGGTTCAAGGTTCCCATCCTGCACGGCCTGTGCTTCATGGGCATTGCCAGCAAGGCCATCTACGAGCAGTAAGTTCCTCGTCATCAGAGAGCACTTCCGCAACCTTATATAGGCTAGCCACTGACGGTGTTGTCACCGCCAGGTTCGGGCCATACAAGAACATCAAGGTCCGCTTCGCCGGCACGGTGCTGCCAGGCGAGACGTTGGTGACCGAGATGTGGAAGGACGGCAACAAGGTGATCTTCCAGACCAAGGTCAAGGAGACGGGCAAGCTGGCCATAGGCGGCGCGGCGGTCGAGCTCGCCCCGGGTGCGAAGGGGAAGTTATAGGGAACATCTGAGACGTGAGCCGGTAGTACGAGCATGCTTGGAGTGATATGGCGGCTGGCGCTTAGCTGTTTGCTAATGATGAAAATGTCCGCGTGTGCGACGTTTGCTGTACTATCTGCTTTTCTTGTACAACTTGGAGCTTCTCCTTTGTCGGCTCGCTGGCTGCTTCAGATGATTTGTGTGGCCATACGAATCGCATGCACTTCCATGAATTGTCCGGGCCCTACAGCGTCTTGTATTGCCACTATCATCCATCTCTACTGCCGGCCGCACTGTAGGTCACAACATCTTCCGCTTCAGTTGGCCAGGAACTGGAAGAGAGTCAAGAGATATTCACCGAGTTCTTCGGAGAGCACCAGCTTAATCAATTGATCGCTCGTTTCAAGGGGACTACAAACCCGATTGGAGGACTTTTCTAATCGTTGCTCTCGTGCTCATGGCAAGCAAAGCGACCAGCGTGCTTAGGTTCAACCTACTGGCGTAGGACCGTTCCGGCCGTTGAAAACCATCAAATTGGCTTGGAAGTGAGAATAATTATGGCAGTCAAGGGAAGAACCGCTTTTCAAAAGCAAAGAAATCCCGGCGACCATGATACAGGAGAGGCGCGTTCGTTTACTTCGGCCGTGCGGGCCGCGTCCGCTATCCCTGGCCCGTTGTCACTGTCTGGATCATGTTGTGATGCTTCAGACTTGGAAGTCATCGAGGCCAAGTGACTCGCGAACGAGGCTGGCGCCACACCTGACTTGGCCAAACCCAGGCAGATGTGTGTCGGTACGGTCCAGCAGAAGCCTTACTTCCAACTTACTCCCAATGATCACTCCTTTCCTACACCGAAAGTTCACAGCCCTTTTTTCCCTGGTGGCTAGAGTATTAGAAGACAGCCACAAGACCTGTATAAAAAATGAAGTATGGCAGAATGCCAATGGAGATAAGGATGGTCCGGCCAAAATCAAACATGGTTACATGACAAACAGCCCACGGCTTTCGTTGCTGCTTGTCCAGCGTTTTCCTCGACTACTAATGCAACCATCTTGCACATTAAAGAGCATTGCAAATACGTTTTCCCAAAGCAGACAACCATGAGTTTTTATTATTGGTGATGACCGGTCGTTCCATTGTCGGTGGACCTTCGTCTTAAGAGAGCCGCAAAGGGAAACAACTTAGAAGCATTGGCATTCCAAACATTCCACCACTGCTCTAGAAAGTCAAGCTGACTGGGTCCAAGTATGATCAACAAGGGCTTGGAATGCGTTGGGGCCAAAGTCAGGTGAACTGTCGGGGCAACTGTCAGGATAACCTGTCATGTGAAAGGACAGCAGGTGCTGGTAGAACTGGTAGACCATTTTGCACAGGGCAATCAGCCGTCTCAACAAGACAAACGCGTCAGTGTGTGCATGTTGATGGCAAGATGGGGCCGGGAAATGGCCTTACGTAGCCCCTGTAGCCAGCCCCTGTAACCCCTGTTCCCTGCCCCCTTTGGAGCTGCGCCTCGCTTATCGATAAATCTGGCGGCGGCTGGCGAATTTGTCGGGACCCGAGGACCCCTCGCGCCAAGCGGGCAGGCCTGGCAGGTCGAATTATGGAGTCCAATTTACTTGGTCGGCATTGACTTTGACTGACCTATATCAATGCCCTCCCCCCGAATAACACAAACAGCACCGTCCACCACTCAACGCCCGCGGCGACTTGGTGCACAACGGCCCGGAGACGTCGCTGCGAGTTGTTTCGTGTCGGGTCCTACCGCCGTTGTCCTGGTGTTTCCACGCAGACTGCCCAGCAGACAACCCATGACGCGACAGACGGCTGGCTGTCCCACACGCCGTCCATGCCGTCCACGCCGTCCACGCCCTTGAGCAACGAAACCGCATGCAAATGGAAACGAACCACACCCGGTTCTGCCAACACCCAGCGCCGCTGCCGATACTCAGGCTAGCATGAGCGTCGCGCGCCACGACGCAAACAGGTCAAGATGGTCTTCTCCGCCCTGCTGCAGTCCAGCCCCGCGCGGCCGGCCGAGAAGCGCAAGATGAGCGTTTCCTCGCCCAAGGGTGACGCCAGCCCCGAATACATCTTCGACGACTCCCAGCTGGGCGCCTACCGAGAGGACGATGAGGCACCCGACCTGCGAGACCTCAACAGCAGCCTGGACGCCCTCGCCGTGGTCTTTCCCGACGTCCAGGTCGAGGTGTTCCGTGAGATGCTGTCCAGCTTCTCCGAGGAGTCCAGGCTGGCAGTCGTCGCAGACGCCCTGCTCAAAAACCGCGTCGGATGGGTCAAAGGGCGCTGGAGGCAGCTCCAGCCTCAGGCCGGCGCCGCCGCCTTGGTGCCCAAGTCAGAGAGGTTCAAGAGCCCCGAGTATATAGCCGCGGCCAAGGACCTGGCATGGCACGAGTTCAAGGGCCTGTCCCGCTCGACCATCAACGCCGTCCTAGCAGAGTCAAATTATTCATACCTCTCCGCGAGAAAGACGCTGGTCGACCTCTCCCAAAAGTCGTGGAGGTTTACCTTGTCCTCGCTTCTGCTGTACAGACGGAAGACGGTCTCGTCCACAGATACGGGGAACCACCCATTGGTTGTGTGGAGATCATCCGGCCAGGGATCTATCGTGCCTTCACTGAAATCTACGGGCAACGCAGAACTCGACCGGGAATTGTTTGAACAACTAATAGACCCGCTCAGGATCTCCGCGAGGGAGAAGACGGAGGAGAAGGACAGGGAGATGGCCGCGGCCGTGAACCTGGAGCAGGCGGAGGCGGAGAACCAGACCCACGAGTGCTGCTGCTGCTTCACCGCCGGCTCATTCGAGGACTTCACCACGTGTAACACCAACGGTCATATGATCTGCCGCAGATGCGTTCAGCTATCCGTGACCGAGGCCGTCTTCGGACAGAGCTGGGCCAAGACCATCGAGCCGCAGACCGGCACCCTCAGGTGCCCGGCGATGCCCGAGAACGCCAACTCGGACTCATGCGACAGCTGCATCTCCTTTGACCAGGTGCACAGGGCGATGCTAGACGTGAAGAGGGGGGCCGAGATCATGCGCAAGTTCGATCAGAGGCTGGCAGAGTACAGTCTCCTGGCGTCTGGTCTTCCCTTGGCACGGTGTCCGTTCTGTGACTACGCCGAGGTGGACGATGTGTCCCTCACCTCAAGGGAGCTGCAACCCCACTTCGGGGGTGATGTGCCGAACAACAGCCTCGTGAGGACGTTGTACGTCATTGCCTGGTTCCCCGTCCTCGTGCTCCTGGGGCTCGTCTACATCATCATCGCCCTGCTGGGGGCGGTAGAGCTGCCACTCGGCAAGAGGCTCCTCGAAGAGTTTAATGCGTCGCTTAAGCGCCACTGCCGACGCCAACGAGGCCTCAAGTTCACCTGCCAATCGCCGGACTGCGGGCGCAGCTCTTGCCTCCACTGCGAGAAGGAGTGGGTCGACATCCACGTGTGCAACGAGTCCAGCCTCATCGCACTCCGCACCCAGGTCGAGCAGGCGATGAGCATGGCCGTGAAGCGTGTCTGCCCCAAGTGCAACGCCTCATTCGTCAAGACAGCCGGGTGCAACAAGATGACGTGCCAATGTGGCTACAAGATGTGCTACGTCTGCCGCAAGGACATTGGCGGCAAGGAAGGCGGTGACGCGGGCTACCAGCACTTCTGTCAGCACTTTAGGCCCGAGGGCGACGGGAGGCCATGCAATTCGTGCAACAAGTGCAACCTCTGGCAGAAGGAGGACACGGATGGCCTCCTGCAGAGGGCCAAGGAGGAGGCCGAGCAGAAGTGGAAGGAGGTCGAGCACCGCAAGCTGAGCGGAGCCGAGCTGGCCTATCTCGAGACGGGTGTTGCCAGCACGAGCCGTGGCGTCGAGGCAGCCCTGACCAACGGCAGGATGCCCACGGTCGCGGAGGTGTGCGACATGATCGTGGGCGCGCTCTTCGGGCACTGACCAGCCGTCTCTAACATCCACCCATCCACAAAAGCCCGACGCCATGATTACGATACGATTTTACACAGCAGCTAGGCGAGGGCAGAGATTGCGCACGGGATTCAGCGAGCGACAGCATACGTTGTGAGCAGTAGCATTTTCTAGGGCCCGGGCATATTTGGCGAAAGGGCCCAGGAGGGGGGAGTCTCGGTTTACCAGGGGGGATTGGCGTTCGGGAGTCGGAAGCTGCTGCAATTGGGCCGTCTGGGAAAAGGGAACGACGAGCAGTGGTAGCTGACAGAGAACTTTTGAGAATTGATAGCTAATGGAAGCCTGCCTCGTAAAAAGCCGAGATTGCGTGTCCGCTCACCGGTGGTCCGCCGTTGCGAGTGTGCTGCCCGATGTTGGGCACGGCGCTCCGGCTGGCAAGAATCAGGCGCTCACCGACTGCACTCCCTGGTATGTGCGAGACGGAATTGACGAGGTGGTGAGAGGGCGATCCCCACTATTCTTATACCCTCGTCGCCAGCGTGGGTGACACGAGGTTTCACCAGGTCGAGGTCCGAAGCGGCAGAGAGGGAGGAGGGGGGCGAGATGGGTGCTGCGCCAAGTCTGCTGACCAGAGCCGTGGGGAGGGGATGGAGGAGAATGCGGTCATCTTTTATTTGGGTGGAGTCGATGATGTGAATTGTGAATGCGTCAGTGAGCCTTTTGATGCGAGTGAGAGAGAGAGTTTGGGAGGGTAAAAAAAAAGGCTGGAAACAGTCTTCTGACAATCCACCCGCGAGTTCCAGACCAGACCAGATTCAAAGACAGGGCCCCTCGCAGGCCAAGCAGGCAGGGCCAGGCCAGGCCAGGGCCGGGGCAGCCAGCCAGCCAGCAAAGCCAGCGAGCCAGCCAGGAATCCAGGAATCCAGGCCGCGGACTGCAGACCGAACAGGCGAGAGAAGTCGGTGAGGCTAACTGGACGAGACAAGCCCTGCCCGGCAGCCCGCACACGCACACGCACACGCGCATGCCCACGGCCACCACCACCCCTGCTCTCCTCCCCATCCCATCTGCCCATCCGCCTGCCAGGCCTGCCCACCCCCCAGCCCTATCACGGGCCTCGTGGTTTATGGTGGGTGCGACTCTGCATGGGAGTGGGCCCCCCAGGCCGCTTCCATGATTTTTCTGGGGGCCCTCTCTTTTTTTTTTCCCCTCTGTCTCTTTTTTTTTGCCCCTCTCACCAACCCACCCCCCGGTCGTGTCTTGGTCACCGCGGGCGAAAGCAGACGGACACGCAAGAGACAAACTTTGCGGGTGCGAGTCAACTTTGTCAATCCGGCGATCAAACCCGGGACTCAGGAAGGACTGTCCCCATCTCCATCTCCATCTCCGTCTCTGTCTCGCTCTCTTTCTCAAAAGCAGCGTAACCCACCCTCTGGATTTCCCTGCCCTAGTCTCTGTTGAACAACAGCAACAACAACCACCCTTAGAAAAGCCGCCCGGGAGCTAGGCAACCTGGTGGCACGTCGTGGTCGTTGTCGTGTACTCTCTCGATGGGCGGGCATGGGTATGGCGCATGGCAAAAGCATGGGGGTCGGCGCGCTGCTCTCAGGATATCACACGAAACAAGCCGACGCAAGGCAGACCCTGGACGGGGGACGCAGAGAGAAGAGTGCCGGGCGAATTGTGGGTATCGGCAGCGATGACGCTTTCGGCCCTCAGCTTCAGCTTTCAGCTCCAGCCCTTTCTGGTACTCTCTCCCCCCCTTCCCCTCCCTGATTACCCAGCTGCACCTCCCAGCTCAAGCCCGAAGCTTATTAATGAGCAGGCAGGCCCAGCCTGCAGAAAGCTGAGGCGTGCTCACCGGTGTGGTGATCATGATGGCTGCTGGTGTGTAGTATCTACTCCGTACGGTGTACCGTGCCCGCGTGGTGTATATTTCTGGAACGTGTGATGAATGGTGAGCACTGTCAACCTGCACCGCACATGCGCGCAGACACGCAAACCGAGGAACCCCAACCGCTTCCAACATGGACTACTCAAAGCCAATCGAGTATCCAGTCTACTAGTTGGTCTCATCTGTGCCCTTCCCGATCTCTGTACTGCGTGGTACGTCCGTCACCCCGTACGTTCCTCGCGTGACCGCTGGAGAAAGAAGAACAAGAAGGGCAGGTCTGGCGGTTAATGGAGCGGATACCCTCGCCTACGCTCTTGTCCCCCCACCGCCCACCCCTCCCCCTGCTGCAACCGCCTGTACCTTGCAGCACAGTGGATTAGAAATGATGTTGTTGGTCGAGGCCGGACGAGATGAACAGCAGAAAAGACGTAGCAAAGGAAATAAACACACATTAGCTGTGTGGAGGATTGAGGGAAAAGGGCCCGCCCCAGGGACACAGGGGGGGCCGGGGGCCTCGCGGTACTTGGGTACTTCGGTAATGACGATACATGGGTACATGGGCTCACGGGGAGAGAGTTAAGGTCTGGCAGGGCTGGCAGGGCGCCGGGGCTAACAGGCGGGCGACCGAAAAGGCGGGAGCAGGGGTGGACGCGGCATGGCGGCGTGGTGGGCAAGGGCCCCCCCGCAGGGGCTCCCCTTTTGCTGTCGAAACGTAGTCGCGGTCCACAGAGTCCACACATATGCAAGTGTCGGAACCAGATCCCCGGGCATCTTTGGAAACCGCGTCACGCAGCGTCAAGCAAAGGAAAAGGGAAGAGGGGGAACAGACAGGCCAATGGGTTTCTGTTTTTGTTTTTTTGTTGGTTTGGATTTTTGCTTTGGAGGAGGGACGGTGAGAGACTGTGAGACCGTGGGGGACCGTGAGACTACTATAAGCGACTATACCTGCTGCACTACCCTGACTACCCACACCTGGGCACGGTGGGCTTGTTTCGGGTTTGCAGAGATGCCTTGCGGTCGATGCGTGGACCTCGTAGTGTGCGAATACGAGTAGATACTTTTTTCTTTCTATTTCTTTTTTTTTTGATTTTGTATGTAGGCGCGGGTTGTCGGTCTATCATCTATTCTCATCTCATCTCATCTTTTCTGATCCCTCTACCACCAACATCACCAATCAACCAGCCTTGGCTGCCCACCGCTTCAGGAGCAAAGCAGCAGCAGCAGCCACCTAGCGTGGTGGTGTTGCAGTGTGGTGGTGCAGAGTTGCAGGACAGTACGGGCTACAGATAGATACAGATAGAGTAGTCGGATGCACCGATTCGACCAGTAGTAGCAGGTAACAGGCGCGCCATCTGCTACTGCGTGCGGAGATGCTAGACCACTGGCGCTGGTGCTTCTGCTGTTGTTGTTGGCTGGGAAAAGAAATGCGAGAAAAGGGAAAATGCGAAACAAAATAAACAACCTCTAGGACTGATGCTGCTTGGTGTCGTCGTACAGGCTGGGGGCGAGGGAAGGGGTAGGGGGGAGACA